>VMDR010020124.1:0-17802 GCA_007922815.1 Macrotus californicus
GTCTCGCCCCTCCTACCGGTCTGGATGAAAGTTTCTCCTTTAGTTCCTTGGTTGTCGGACTTCCATACAGTTCGATTTTCTGTCAGTTCTGGTTGTTTTTTGTTTTAAAATTTGTTGTTGTCCTTCTTTTGGTTGTACGAGGAGGCACAGTGTGTCTACCTATGCCTCCATCTTGGCCGGCCCACAGATCTAACCAAATAGGTATAATTTTGATTCATCACACCAGATGGCTACTGTCATTTGTTGGCTGTCATGTGTTGGCTGCTGTCATTTTTTATTTGACGTCCTAAGGGAAAAGGGGTCAGCGCTCCGGACCAAGCAGTCAGGTACTACCGCATGTTTTAAAGATTCCTGTGGCACACCAGTGTGCCTGCCACGGCACGCCAGTTGAAAATCACTGCTCTGGGCCAATAAATTTGACAACTTAGATGAAATGGAAAAATTATTTGAAAAATGCAACTTACCCAAATTAACAGAAGAATAAATAGAAAATCTAAAATAGCCCTATATGTAGTGGACAATTACCTAACAATTATCTCTGCCTCCCGGTATTCACAACATTATGTAATTCCCTCCCTTTGCAGGTAAGTGGGACCTGAGACTTGCTTCTAATAATAATATAAGGCACAGGTGATGGGATGTCACTTCCATGATTATGTTACATAAGACTGTAACTCCCATCTTGCTATAAACACTCTTTCTTGCTGGTTTTGATGAAGTTGCAATGTATTGAGGTTCACATGATAGGGGATTGAGGAGAGCCTCCAGCCAATAGCCAGCAAGAAAATAAGGCCCATATTTCCTGAAAGGAACTAAACTCCATCAATAACAAAATAAACTTGCAAGGAGACCTTTCCAGAAACAAGCCACAGGTGAGACTCCAGTCCTGACCAGCACCTGGACCGCACTCTTATGGGTGACCCTGAAGCAGAGACTTGGCTAAGCAGTGCCTGGATTCCTCACCGAGAAAGTACGAGATAATAAACATGAGATGTTTTAAGCTGCTAGATTGGTGCTAATTAGTTACACAGCGAAAGATAAAGAAAACCTGTTTTTTATTGAACGTGCAATAAGTAGCACTCTCACAGACAAAACCTCAGGCCACAAGGCACTGATGGTGAGTGCTATAAACAACCAAGGAGGAAATAATACTGACCCTACAAAAACTTACTTCAGAATACAGAGCAGGAAGAAATACCTGTCAACTGATTTTATGAGGCCAGCATAACCCTGAAATTAAGTTCTAACAAAAAGGTCATAAGAGATGAAAATCACAAGTAATATCCTTCCTGAAGATAGACGTAAGAAGTTAACAAAATATTAGCAAATCAAATTCAGAAATGTATATTAAAAAGAAGTTACCTCATGCCCAAGTGAGTTTATTCTAGGAAAGAAGGCTGGATCAGTATTTAAAGCAATCAATGTAATTCACACTAACAAAATGGATGGGAAAAAATGATCCTAATAGAAGCAGAAAACAAATGTACAACACCTACCTATGATAAAACTCTCAGCCAACTACAACTAAAAGGGAATTTTCTCATCCTGATAAAGACACCTAACAAAAACATAGAGGAAACATTACGTGTAACGGCTAAAGGTCAAGAGTGGGGACAAGGCAAATATGACCGCTCTCACTACTCCTTTACAACCTTATGTTGGAAGTTCTGACTAAAGCAATAAAGGAGAATAAATACATGACAGAAATACATATTTTAAAAATAGTAAAACTGGAGTTATTCATAGTATGAGTCTGTACATAAAGAACCCTACAAAATCTACCTAAAACAGTAACAATAACTGATAAGTGGAGTTTGTAAATTACAGAGTGTAAGTCAATATTTAAAAATCAATTTTATCTCTATGTACTAGCAATGAACAATTAGAGCATGAAATTTATTTTTTTATTTAATTTATTTTTGAAGATTTTATTTACTTTTTAGAGAGAGGAGAGGGAAGGAGAAAAAGGGGGAACGAAACATCAGATGTGTGAGAGAAACATCAATCAGTGGCCTAGGGACCTGGCCCACAACACAGGCATGTGCCCTGACCAGGAATCAAACTGGCAGCCTTTCAGTTAGCAGGCCAGTGCTCAACCCATGGAGCTACACCACCCAGGACCGGATCATGAAATTTAAAAAATGCAATTTACAATAGTACTAAAATATATCAAATACCTAGGAAAAACATTGAAGAATATGTTCAAAAGGGCTACATCAAATACTATAAAATACAGGTAAGAAAAGTTAAAGACATAAATAAATGGAGATCTATATCATGTTTATGAATTGCAAAACTCGCAGTGTTATAATTCCCATTCTTCCCAAAGTTATCCGTATCTTCAGTGCAATCCCTATCAAAATTCCATCATGCTTTTTTGAAGCAACTGACAAGTTAATGCTAAACCTCATATGGAATGCAATAATCTAGAACAGAATAAATAACATTCAAAAGAACAACTTGAAGGGCTTATGTTACCTGGTCCTAAGACTTACTATAAACCCCAATAATCAAGACAGTGTGGCACGAACACAGAACATCAAATCAATGGAAAAGTGAGTCACAATATAGAACCTCACATATGAGGTCAATTGATTCTTCACCCCAGCACCAAGGTAAGGGGTCAAAGACATCTTTTGAACAAATTGTGCTCGAACAACTAGATAACTATATGACAAAATGATAATAAACCTGAATCCTAATTTTGCTCCATATTGAAAAATTAATTCTAACTGGGTCATAGGTCTAAACAAAAATCTCAGAACCATGACACTTCTAAAAGAAAACAGAGACACAAGAGAATGTCATTGCAACCTTGAGTCAGAGGGAGATTTCTTGGACAGGACACAAGAAGCAATAACCATAAAAGAAAAAATGATAAATTCAACTTCATTAAAATGAATTTGTATGGTTATTCAAAAACACCATTAAGAAACTGAGTAGGCAAATCACAAATGAGAAAAATATTTGGAATACATAGTTTGGAAAAGTCGTATATAAAGTAAATATAAAAAAATATGTAAAGAACTCATGCAAACCAATAATAAAAATATAACTATTTTAAAAGACCAAAAGACTGAGATACTTTATAAAAGAAGATAAACAAGTGACCACTAAGCAACCATCAGTGCTCAATATCAGGAGAATAAAATTAAATCCACAATGTGAGTCTACTTCAAACCCACTTATGAGTACAATTTAAAAGATTGAAAATGCCAAATGTAGGTGAAGCTGTAGAACAACTAGAACTCTTGTGCGGGAGAAATATAAAATGACACAACCATTTTAAAGAGCTCTATGGCAGTTTCTTATAAAGTTAAGTATACATTTATCCTCCAAACCTGGGATTCCATCCTACGTCTTAACCAAGAGGATATGAATTTTATCTACAAAAACAATTGTACTAGACTGTCATTAGGCCAAAAGCTGGAAACAATTGAAATGTCCATCAACAATACGATGGATAATTAAATTGTATTATATTCATAATATGGAATACTACATAGAAATAAAATAATGAAGTACAAATTCAAGAAACAAATTAATTTCAAAAACTTAAAGATGAGAAAAAGAATCCTGGTGCAAAAATATACTGCATGTTTTCACAAAACCAATCTACAGAGATAGAAGTAGGAAGTGGTTAAACTCAGGTATGGGGAGGGAATTGACTAAAAGGCACGAGAAAACTTTCAGGATGGTGAAAATGTTCATTTTGTGTGTTTGTGTGTGTGTGTGTGTGTGTGTGTGTGTGTGGAAGTAACACAGTGTTGGAAAGAACTGTCAAAATTCATCAAATGAATAACTAAGATATGTACATTTTACTGTATTTTAATTATATGTCAACTAAAAATTTTAAATTCCAAATCAACAAGCATATATTGAAAACCTATTGTTTAGAAAATACCATGCTATACTATGAAAATATAGTATTTTGGAAATTGTAGCCAGGTAACCATATTTCTGCCAGCATTGATCAGTTACAGGAGTTTTAACAAACCTGTATAGTCACAATTAATGCACAATTAGGAAATATTTCTGTTCTTAAGACTCTGAAGAAAAAACAACTAGAATTATTCCTACAGAATAAATATCAACCCCTCGCAAAAAAAAAAAAAATTAGTTTCCTGGAAGTGAAAAATCCAGTGCATTCAAGCAGGTGGAAAATATCAGAAGTAAATGAAAGACCAACAGGACAGAGACAGTAAGCCAATCACACAAGGGCGCTTTAGCTGGGACGCCTTGTGACCTCTCTTAGTCATACAGTGACTGATTTATAATTGTCACTCATTGCTTCCAGCGTTTTCCTCCCAAAGACCATGGCTTCATCCATTTAGCACTCACTTTGCAAGTAGTGGTATTATGATTTATTTATTGCTCATGTATACTTGGTCTTTGTCCGAAGTTCCTGCTTACAGCTCCCCAAAACCAAAAGAGTTGCTTCCAGTGAAGTAGGATTTGCCAGAATGGCTCTGGCTCACAAAACATGTGGTTTGGGAAGAGACAGAATGAAAGGGCAGAGGATCAGGAGGCTTTAATTCTTCAGTGGCCACCTGGCAACCCATGGAATGGAGCAGCAACTTTACTGAAGTCAGTTACTAAAGGTGAAAGTTTCCAATGGAATTTAGAGGTGGATCCAACCCTTGGGGAGTTGGTTCAATTGATGCATAAGAAAATGAAAACTAACACAAACAAGGCAAA
Source organism: Macrotus californicus (assembly GCA_007922815.1). Classification (NCBI taxonomy): domain Eukaryota; kingdom Metazoa; phylum Chordata; class Mammalia; order Chiroptera; family Phyllostomidae; genus Macrotus; species Macrotus californicus. The sequence continues at coordinate 4,699 of VMDR010020124.1, forward strand.
ATATTCAATCCCTTGGTTATTGTTATCTGTAATAGCTAAAATGAAAGCTATAGATAGTAGTGGGTTGCCTTTTTATTTTGATGGTTTCTTTAGCTGTGCAGAAGCGTTTTAATTTGACATAGTCCCATTTGTTTAATTTTTCTTTATTTCTCTTGTCCTAGGAGATATATCAGCAAAAATAGTGCTGTGCAAGATATCGGAAATTTCACTGCTTATTGTTTTCCACTAGGATTTTTATGGTGTCATACTTCCATTTAAGCCTTTTATCCATTTTGAGTTTATTCTGTTGTATGGTGTAAATTGGTGGTCTAGTTTCATGTTTTTGCATGTACCTGTCCAGTTCTCCCAATATCATTTATTGAAGAGACTGTCTTTACTCCATTGTATGCTCTTGCCTCCTTTGTCAAATATTAATTGACCATAATGACATGGGTTTATTTCTAGGTTCTCTATTCCTTTCCATTGATCTATGCATCTGTTCTTATGCCAGTACCAGACTGTTTTGATTACAGTGGCCTTGTAGTATAGTTTGATATCAGGTACTGTGATCCCTCCAACTTGGTTCTTCTTTCTCACAATTGCCAAAGCTATTCAGGGCCTTTTTTGGTTCCATATAAATTTTTGGAATATTTGTTCTGGATCTTTGAAATATGCCATTGCTATCTAATAGGAATTGTGTCGAATCTATAGATTGTTTTGGGAGAACATATTTGCCAACAATACGTTGGACAAGGATTTAATCTCTGAAACATAAAGAACTTATACGACACAACACTGGGAAGACGAATACTCCAATTAAAAAATGGGCAAAGGATCTTAATACACACTTCTCCAAGGACATACAGATGACCCATAGACATAGGAAAAAATGCTCAGCATCACTAGCCATCAGAGAGATGCAAATTAAAACCACAATGAGATATCATCTCACTCCTGTCAGAATGGCTGCCATTAATAAATCAACAAACAAGTGTTAGAGAGGATGTGGAGGAAAGAGAACCCTAGTGCACTGTTGGTGGGAACATAGACTGGTATAGCCACTGTGGTAAACAGGTTTACCCATGCTACAGGTTTGGAAATTTGAAATTTCCTCAAAAAACTAAAAATGGAACTGTTTTTTGACCCAGGAATTCCACTGCTGGGAATATATCTTAAGAATCCTGAAACACCACCTCAAAAGTATTTATGCAGCCCCATGTTCCGAGCAGAGCTATTACAATAGCCAAGACTTGGAAACAGCTTAAGTGCCCATCAGCAGATGAGCAGATAGTGGATTAAAAAAACAACTTTGGTTCACCTACACAATGGAATATTACATAGCACCAAGAAAGACGGAAGTCCTGCCTTTTGCGAAAGCATGGATGGAACTGGAGACTCTTATGCTAAGTGAAATAAGCCAATTGGTGAAAGATAAATACTGTATGATCTCACTTATAAGAGAAATCTAATGAACAAAATTAACTAATAGAGCAAAATAGACCCAGAAACATGGAAACATGGAACAGACTGACAGCTGTAAGGGGCAAGGGAAGAGCTGGGGACTGACTGAAAGAAGGTGAAGGGCTTGGTAAGAGAACACACATGAAGGACCCATGGACATGGACAACAGAGACAGGACTGATTCTGGAAGTGGGGAATGGGCTGAGTGGATGGGGGAATGGGGGAAAATATGGAACAACTGTAACAGCATCAACAATTTAAAAAATTAGCCCTGGCTGGTATGGCTCAGAGGATTAGCCAGCCTGTAAATCAAAGGGTCTCTGGTTTGATTCCCAGTCAGGGCACATGCCTGGGTTGCAAGCCAGATCCACAGTAGCGGACACACAAGAAGCAAACACATATTGATGTTTCTCTCCCTCTCTTTCTCCTTCCTTTCCCCTCTCTCTAAAAACTAACTAAATAAAATCTTTTAAAAAAAGAATTGGAAGAAAAAAGAAAGAATGTGCTGAATTGGGGCTTGATGCTAAACCAAGATCAGATCTGAGTCAGTCTGAGCAATGGCCACTAGCCTCAAAGCTGCCTAGAAAGAGAAACATTGTGCAGCAGCAACAGGAAGTACACCCAAGACCTTCAGTCACAAAAAAAGGTAGTCAATGGGCAGGAAGGGCACAACCAGAAATTACTGAAACCAGGGAGTACAGTGTGAAGTTGTTCTGTGTTGTAGATCGGTATCATCAGCTTTCTGAGGAGCTTTTACTGACGCGGCATCTTCACTTCTTCAGACCAAGAACACACATGTGATGTCCAGTACAGGCAGAGAGAGATCCTCCGCCAAGTAATGGTTTTAATAGAGAATTGAAACCGGCAACTAAGACATTGGTTGTCCAGACAGAGGGTATAAAAACATGAAGGGCTGACTTACCTTCATGAGTGTACTCACATTCAACATGAACATGAGTGGGACTAAAGAAGTGTCCCCACTAGAAAGATTTCTCTGTTTCCTAATGGATCTGGGGAAAAGAGGTGGGGAAGGTGTTGGTCCTCTTTCTTCTTCACTCACTTCCACTGTTTTTTTTTACCCCTACCTGATGCCGTGGTCACAGGACCAGAGCCACAGCTACAAGGGCTGGAAACAAGGATGATTCCTAAGCAAGAAACTGTCACTGTGTGTTTAACCTTTATGTCAAAATTCCTAAGGGCCTATTAGGGCAGGATGTGCCTCCACCCAATCTGGCAAAACTGGAAACAGCGAAAGCAGGTTTACGGCCTGGTACTGAAGCAACCCATGAGCTCTGCTCTCATGTAACTTCACTCACCTGAATAGAAGTAGACTGAGGGGGAAGCACTCACTAGGCTAGTATTGTCAACAGTGACGTAACCAGCTCAGTGGCTGGCACTAATCTCTCTCCCAAAGGTGGGAAAGTTTAATATAAAGAGAGGGAAGGAAAAATAGTAGCTCTGGGTAAAAATGCGAGTAAATGCATTGTGTAGTGGGAGAAAGCCAATATTACATTGACACCTCAAAAGAGGTTCAGAGCAAGAGATGATACTGTCTCTTAGCTTCATTACACCCGATGCCTGAGAGGGTGGAGTCATCGAGGCTGACAGCACCCCTGCTTTGGGAACCCAAGGGGATCAAACGGAACCCTGAAAACCTGAGTGGCCTCACTCACCCTGGGAGACATTTCCCTACCATATGATCATACACTGGATAGTTATTAATGATTCAGTGAGATTCTAGTATCTTTTGACTTTTTATAGTAGTTTTTCTCATAAGGGCCTGTTCAAAGATTGTGATATTGTGATTTATACATTTCTCATATACATTTGGTCTTCATCCACATTTGGTCTTGGTTCATAGCTCCCAAAACCCTTGGAATTCCTAAGCATTGAGAGTGCTCAGGGTGTCTTTTGTTATGTTAATGAGGTGACTTTTGATCAATGCCTAAGGATGGGTCAGATTGCTCAAGGAACCAACTCCCTTCAAATGGATGTGTTGGAGAGGAGTAGGGGGACTAAAACTTTTCATCCCAAGCTCTGGCCAGGTAGCTTAGTTGGTGAGAGCATTGTCTCCATACCCCAAGGTTGTGGATTTGATCCCCAGTTAGGGTACAGACAAGTTATCAACCAACAAATGCATAAATAAGTGTAACAACAAATCTGTGTGAGTCTCTCTCTTTCTCTTTAAAAATCAATACAATTTTAAATTAATTAATTAATTAAATGAAATAAAACTTTTAGTTCCACCCCTTGACCTCTGGGGAAAGGAAAAAGTTGCTGATAAAAACCCAAAAGGAACGGGTTTGGAGAGCTTTTGCTGGTGAACAGATGGGGACCTGGAGAGGACATGGAAGCTCTGTATCTTTATCCATCCCCTGCCCAACCCACCTCTTCTACCTGGTGGTCCTGAGTTATGTCCTTTTGTATAAAAACTGCTAACCTAGTGAGTAAAATGTCTCTCATTTCTGTGAGCTGCTCTGGCAAATTAATCAACCCCCAGGAACAGGTCATGGGAACCTCTGAATCATAGCCATTTTGTCAGAAGTACAGGTAACAACCTGGATTTACAACTGGCATCCTGAGTTGAAGGGGTCATTAGGACCTACGATCTGCAGTCCATTGGTCAGAAGCATAGTATCAGCCTGAGCCTGTGACTGCATCTGAACGCGGGGTAATCCTGTAGGATCAAGCTTTCAATCCAATCTGTAGAGTCTGACACTACCCCTAGGCAGAGAGTGTCAGAATTGAGTTGAATCCTGTGGGTCTGGGAATTGCTTTGTTATAAGTGAAAAGTTTCCCAACTCCTCCCCAACATACCCATTTGAACTGGGCCCAGGAAGCAAAAACACAAGTCAAATAGTGGGAGGAGATATTCAATATACTTTCAAAACACTGTGCCAGGTAATTTCACTGGCTCTTCACTGATTCAGTTATTGCAATGAGGTTGGTGTGTGTGTGGGAGGGAGAGGGGATTCTTTATGGAACAATTTGAAATTAATCAAGATATCCTGATCAGTTCTTATGCATATTTCTGTGAAATTTTTGCTGCTGCTTATTAAATATTTTGTTTTAAAGTGGAATCAATTAATTCAAATATTTTCTGAGATCAAACTTAGAATGATCATTTTTCAACTATCTCTGCTTTTATTTAAACATCTTTGTCACCATATATTCAAATTTCTAGAGGCTCTCTTTGTGTGAGAAAATATTGTGAACTATTTTACAACCTACCAGGGAAACCATGAGTGCATATCACTTGGTATATAAAACGTAGGTGTTCAATGAACACCTGTGGAATGAATGAATACACAAATGTTATGGTCATAAGGAACCAGAATTTCATAATGTCCTATCCCAAACCCAGAACATGGTTCAAAATGTGTTGGAGTTCAGATCATGGGCTTTGGGATCAGTCTCCAAAGTTTTGAGTTCCAGGTTTTAATATTTTTATTAATGAGATTATGGGCAGATTTCTTAATTTTTCTGATCCTCAATTTTATTCTTTATAAAATGGGGGTGAAAACTACTTACACCTAATAAAGTTACAATAAAGATGATGTGGACAAGCATTTTGCAGCTGGCCTATAAAAATCTCTCAAGAAAAACCTGTTGCTATGATTTTCAAGGTGTTTTTCATTACTGTTTTCTACATTGTTATTGTTATAGTATAATAGCTAAGAGCAAAAACTCGTGCTAGTCTCTTGTCTTTAGTTTTCACATCAAAAAGATGGTAATGATGACAAATAACTACAGCATATGGTCGTTAAGCAGATCAAGTAAGTTAGTAGATGACACGCCAAGAGTAGGAAAACATCAGTAGGTTGGTCGTTCGTATTGTTGGTGGTGGCGCTATGCAACGAGTCCAACTGGGAAAATGTGTTTCCAGTGTGAAATGGGTTTGAATTCTAGCTCTGTCCATTATTCATTGTGCTCTTGACTATTTAGTATGCACTAATTAACCATTCTGTGACTCAAGTTCTTCAGGTGCAAAGATAATAATAGTCCTATCACATGAGAGCATAGTTAGGATCAAATGAAAGAATATACGTATAGCATTTTGATTAGGGACATACAGAGAATAGTAAGCAAGTATAGTACTCTCTCCTTCGCAGGGGAGTTACCTTCCAAAAGACCCCAAGTGGATGCCTGAAGCTGCAGACCGCACCACACCCTGTATATGCTATGCTTTTTCCTATATGTACCTACCAATGACAGAGATTAATTTATAAATTAGGCACTGAAAGAGATTAATAACAATAACTAAAAATAAAGCAGAACAATGATAACAATATACTGTAGTAAAAGTTACCTGAATACGATCACTCCCTTCAGGGGACCCCTTGCTAAAGTCTTTACATAGGCTCTGATGAAACACACTTTGTGTTCATGTCTTCCACCCACAAATTTAATGCCTTTTCTATCCTAACTAAGCACTTACCACACACTGTGGTCATAACTTTTGCAGTTTGAGGTGCGAAAGCAAAACTGTCACGAATTCCTTTTTTCTCCTTCACAATTTCCTGGAGAGAAGATTTATCCTTATAGAGCTTAGCAACCTCAGCATACAATTTTTTCCTTTCCTTATTAAGTCAAGAACTTTCACCTTTTTATTTAAAGGAAGCATTTTATGGCTTCTCTTTGGTCTGTTGGAATTGACAGCATTACTACTCTTTGGGGCAATTATTAAGTAAAATAAGAGCTACTTGAACACAAGCACTGTGATACCTCAACAGTCGATCTGACAACCAAGCGGAGAACTAAATGACTAAGGAAGGGGGAGTGTACACAGCATGGGCAGGCTAGTCACGGGGATGCTTCATGTCCTGGGCAGGATGGAGCTCGAAAACACAAGATTTCATCACGCTACTCGAGCAGTGTGCAATTTAAAATTTATGAATTTCTTATTTGGGAGAATTTTTTGTTTAATATTTTTGGTCCATGCTTGTCCTTGGGTGACTGAAACCATGGAAAGCAAACCTGAATAAGAGGGGACTACTATAACGAATGTTCCCTATTATAGTCGGTGTAGTCGTTATCATCATAACCATCACCATCATCTCCACCAAAGGAGTTCACATTGATAGTCAGAAAACAGAAACAGATAAAAGCCTCGTCTAGAGTGAACACATAGGCAAACTTCTGAAATAGCATTCCTTTAATTCACAATCCTAATAGTTCACTGTTTCAAGGTCCTAATTCTCTGATCTGCTCTTTCATTTTCCTATCCATCTAGATAGTTCAAAACCTCCCACCATCAAAAGCAGCTCTTCCTTATTAGCTTTAGAGGCCATTTTCTCACTAATTCAGTTATTCCTTTAGAACTAAAAATATAATAAGTACAAATCCTGCCCCATAAAGATCAAGATATGTTAGTTCTGCTCCTGAAATTGCCACTAAATTGGATGTCTCTGGCTAACTCATCAGTTCCCTGAGTTGTGCGCATTCTTCCTCAATAATTGTGTCCACAAGCTAACTTGCAAACTTATATACAACCAAGGCTACATGTAAAAACTAAACTAACTCAGGGCACTGAACAAATACTCTAAGTTCATTGTAACTACCATCATTAAAATTCCACAAAACTACATCAGGGATGTAGCTATAGTTGGCCCTCAACATTTCTGGCCAAAGCTGACCATTGTAAATCCATGCCCACCACCTTTCTATCCAATGGGCAAGCGTTATTCATTAGTCACGATTAAATAATATAATTAAAAGATCCCAAAGATGAGTTGGAACAGAAAATGAGAGTAAAAGATATTAAAGTTGGCCAAGGCCATACATTTATTTTGGGCAAATTTAGCAGTAAAAGAATAGTAATCGTAAAAATAAGAATACCTTACATTCAGAAGCCCTTTATGGTTTGTAAAGATGTATGTTATCTGACACTCATGGCAACATGATGAGATAGAAGGAGAGTATTATTATCTATATTTTACAGGTGAGGAAACAGGCGTAGAGTGGAAAAAAGATTCAACCAAAGTAACTCAGCTTATATATAGCAGAGCAGAGATCAGAAACCACTCCCTGCTAGATTCTCAAACTCTGCTTTTTCTACTCCTTAGGCTGTAATATCACACCATTTAATACAAAAAAAAAAAAGATATGTGCTTTGGTCGGTAAGTGTCCTCTCAAAATTTACATGTTGAAATCCTAACTTGCCACAGTAATGGTATTGATAGGTGGAGGCTTTGGGAGCCTTAGGTCACCAGGGTGGAGCCCTGATGAATGGGCTGGGTGCCTTATAAAAGAGGCTCCAGAGAAACCCCTCGCCACTTTCACCCTGTAAGGACAGAGCAAGAAGGCACTGACTATGAAACAAGAAGAGGACCCTCACAAGAATGTGACCATGCTGGTGCCTTGATCTTAGTCTTCCCAGAATTGTGAGAAATAAATTTCTGTTGATTATAAGCTACTGCATCTGTAGTATTTTGCTATAGCAATCTGGAAGACCAAGACATTGTTTCAAGTGTGTGGCATTACCATTTACTTTGCGATGGGATGAATGTAGAATATTTCTTATGCATTTTCCTAGTATTATAGAGACTGAAGGATTTCCAGGCTTTATCTATTTCATCCCCCCGTATCAAAGCAGGACTTCACATGGGTCGTATCTGGCAGACCAGGCATCTATTTAAAGATAAAGTAAAAATCTTCAAAGAATGTGGTTTCAGCCAGCTTCATCCACAATATATTTTTTACAATCTGATTTGACCAAACTGGCAAGTCTTCTATGCTTACCTAGTGTTTCATAGAATTAATAAAAAACTAAGATTTCTTTTGTCCTCCATTTGAGAATAATTCAACTATTCTAAAATGATGAATATACTTAAGTATCTATATATTTTATATTAAAATAGCAAAAATAATTAGCGGTTGAAATACTTATAACAACTTAACTTAATTCTACCAGTGACACTCATCTACCTGGCTGCAATGACTGGGTCCAGAATGGGCACCCAACCCAGTCTGGGCTAATGAGACAACAGGACATGGTTTCGAGGGCTTCTGGGAAAGGAAAGGTGTTTTCACTTCCTGCTGGGAGTAGGAGAAAAAGCATATTGCTTCAGGGTCTATTCAAAGTCCATTGCAGTCCACCAGACTTGGCCTAAAGCCAACATTGCAAGTTAGGAAAACAACAACAAAACCAGATGTTTAGAGAAACGGTTGATGCATTGTATACACCTTATTTCAACACATCCTCTTTGTTCCCCTTTAAGTTACGTGAGCCAGTAATGGCCCTTAATTGTTTAGCCGTTTTGATACAGGCATACCCCGGACATACTGCAGGTTTGGTTCCAGACGACTGAAATAAAGCAAATATCCCAATAAAGCAAGTCACACAAATTTATTTTCAGTGTCTCCAAAAGTTATGTTTACCCTAAGCTATCATCTATTAAGTGTGTAATAGCATTATGTCTAAAAACCTTACATACCTTAATTAAACCATACTTCAGTACTGAAAAACACTAACCATCATTGGAGCCTTCAGAGAATAATGATCTTTTTGCTGGTGGAAGGTCTTACCTGTAATTTATTAAGAAGAAAATGCAGTATTTGTGGGATTCAGTAGAGTGAGGCACAATAAAACAAAGTATGCTTACACTAAGGCCCAGATTTGAATGCAGTATGTGCAGTGTGCGGGTGTGTTCAGCAGGCAGTGGAGTGCTGGCCCTTTGAGGAGGCAGAGGAGACTGATGACAGAGGCATGAGGCCTTTTTCTGGTCACACAGATCCTTGATGCACTGCAGTACTGAGCGATACATCTTGTGGCCTGCTAGCAAGAAAGAACCCAGGATACACTGGCAGGGCCCAAGAGGAACAGGAAGGTTGCCCACCTCTGAGAAACCCTCCTTCACCTACCCAATAGTCTAGTAAAATAAAATATGTAGAAACCCCAAGCTTTGATATAAAAATCTTTAGGAACTAGCAGATCAGGCTATCAAAACCTGACCCTCACCATGACCTAGAGACCGAAAAATCTCTGTTAGCTACTCAGAGCCATAATGATTAATGCCTGAGGATGAGATGTGCCTTCAGACTGGGCAGCTACTCCTTTACTGCAATGGAAAGGCCACCATCATCCATAGATGATCTCTCCAGTAAAGTGCCAGCCACCCAGATAGAAAGCTGTCAGCTCCAGCCCTGCCACAATACATTCCTTAACAACCAAGGGGAAGTGGTGTGCAGATTGGCCAGATGACTACTGCTGCACCAGAGATAAATAATCACAGTCAGAGCAGCAGATATAAAGACCAAATTCTAGGCCATTTTACCAGCTTCCTATTCTACCCTAAGCACCTTTCTTTTTTCCTAGAAACCATTGCCCTCTAGCTGAGTATGGCAAGAAACTAGTGCTTTCCATTACCTGCTGCCCATATACCTCTCTGTTTTCAGGTCCTTATTATTCCCATGACCCATATTTCCACAAACTGTCAGCATTGCCTGCCTCTCCTGCTGCGCCCTGAGTTCCGTCTACTCTAATGCCAATTCACTGAATTCTTAGGCAGTTTTCTTTAACAATAAACTTGGGAAGTCAGCCACCTATTGCAAATATGATTATACAAATAATGACTTTACTTTTTTATGCCTTTGTTTCTCTCCAAACCTAAGTATAAGGTATTCCACAAGTGTGTGGACATGGACAGAGGAGGAGGCCTTCAAGCTTCAAAGATCCCAGATCTTTTCTAAAGAATGGGGTGTTTTATTTCTGCCAGGAAAACCCAGTTATCTATGTGTACATTGCCTGTCTAAGAACATTACCAGCTCCCAAGAGATACAGTCTTTACAAAATTAGACACCCTACAACCTCATCTGGTAATGAGTAAAAGGTGAGCTTTTACATTTACCTTATCCAGCTCTTACTGAACATCTTTTCAAATGGCCAAACCAAGAAGACATGGCCTGATGTTATGCCAACATGCTGTGTCTACCTGATACCTCATGAGCCTGAGACTTTATCAACTACCTGATGCCATCACCTCTAGGTCAACTCCAAGATATGTGCATTTGAAAATGCTAAGGTATAGGTATGGTATGCAATCTGTCCACCAAAAGGTCTGGGGAGGAAGTTCTGCCCCAGATGTCATTAGCTGTGAAGTAAGTGACATCACTGCCACCAAAACACCCACTCATCCCAGGGTTTATTAGTCTCTGTCTTCCAGCCACTTACTCTTCACTGTTCTGTACAATTTTCTCTAGTAATTTTGTGTTTTCTGGTTTGGCCACAGATGCATTTTAGGGAAAAAAGATGTTATTTTTCTTTACCCAATGTCATGCACTCTCCAATGGCCAGGTAGGCCTGGCGAATCTCAATACCTGGAACCTCTGTTTCCGTTGGACTTGGTATTCTTTTGGATATTCCACTCTCGACCATCTCATACTGTCTCTTGGCTTACCCCATTGCAGGCTATAAGACTGTGGCAGGTAAGATTGTCTTAGAACCCTTGCTGGAGGGGTCATCATTTTTTTTAGCACATTTCCTTTTCTATTTCACACGTATCAGGTATTCCAAAATAGTCGATAAGAGCTCTATTTTGGAAACAAGAATATGAGAGAGATTTCATCTTCACCAACCTACCACTGTCACCCTTATTTAATGAAGAAATTTTCTGCTTCTGTGAACTGGCATGCTACAGAAAATTCAAATGCAGCTCCTGGAAGGTCTTCAAGCTCTTAAGGGAGCTTTAAATTTTTCCAAGTTTTGATTTACCCAGGTACTGCTCACCATCCTCAGACTAACAATCAATTATTATAAATTGGATCCTTGAAGAATAACTCCACGACCCAATTCCTGCAGATAGCAAACCTGGCCATGTCTCTGGCTGATATAACTCACTGCACTTCTCAAACCACAACACACCCTTTAATAGCAACTGTAACTTACGGACATATGACCCTCTCCCTTTACTCCTATATTATATGTAGTAGGAAATAACACTTCCTCAGAATGACCTTTAGGAAATCTTTGAGAAGGCCAAGACAAGGGATGATCATTTAACAGAAGCGCCTGGTTAGGATGTTCCCAGAGGGATAATTTGGCTTTCTTTAAACCCATACACAACACTAAGCCCCAGCAAGACGTTGGTATGGTACATGGTTTTTGCCAATGTTTTTGGATTTCCAAGTGCAGGTGCTTTTTTCCCCTGAACATCCTCCTCATATGCTGCTTGCTATGTTCTACTTAAGACAAGAGTCCTAAGGAAAGAAGTGCTAGTGTCTTGGTTCATTCAGGCTGCTAGAACAAAGGACAATAGACTGGGTGGTTTATAAACAAAAGAAACTTGTTTTGCACAAGCTAGAAGTCTGAGATCCGGGTGCCAACATGGTCAAGTTCTAGTGAGGGCCCTCTACGGAGTTGCAGATGGCCAACTTTTCACTGTATCTTCCACAGCAGAGAGCAGGGAGAGGAAGCCAGCTCTCCTGACTGTTATAAGAGCACTAATCTCAATCGTGAGGGCTCCATCCTCAAAACCTCATCTAATCCTAATGACCTCACAAAGACCCTACCTCCTAATATCATCACATTTTCTTTTCAGGGAGTGGAGAGGGAGGGTTTTAACATATAAATTTTTTTTTGAGGGGGGCCACAAAACTCAGTCTATAACAAGATACACAGAGATGTCTTGACCTACTACAATATTTGTGTCTTTGGAAAGAATGTAGCCCAGAGAGCCAGATCCAGGAGTTGGACTCCTGTCTTCACATCATTTCTTATTAGGCTTTAACTCTTGGTATATCAGGGAACCCCAGCCCATTTGTACTTTTGACCTAGTTCGGTACTCTCAATAACTACACTATTTTGGCTTCTATTTTCTGTGATATATCCTATCTTATTTCTATAAAATATAGAAGATAGTCTTACCTGCTATTCAATGTATTCCTTAATATTGACAATGTGACCCAAAAAGATTTTTTAAAAATATTCACTGGGTTTTATGTATTTCCTAACTGATGATGTCTAGTTTAAATGGTTGTTTTTTTCTCTATAGGGGAACATTTTCTTGATTTGGGGCTTCGATCAGACAGCCTCTTACTAGTTAATAAAATCTATAGCAATTTTCCCAGTAGAAAGCAGGTGGACACTCAGAGGAGCAGAATGGATAGCAGACACAGATACATTTATGATTCAGGGCCCTGGCAATGAAAGGTATGTAAATAATCGTATGTGAACAACAACTTTGAGAGAATTATTACTCAAGCTCAGATCAGTGTGTCACCAAGAAAAAATATCAGACTCTTCTTTCCATTCTTTCTGTAGTATTCTTACAAATAGCATATCCACTGATGTTTTGGGAGAGCCTAGTTATTAGTACGAAATCTTAGGGGGAGAAATAGGCTATACTATTAAAATATTAATTGATAGTTTCCATAATATTTCCAGGAAGAAATAATCTCTCATGTTCAAAAGTAAAGCTAAAATATTTTATTATTTCACATAATAAAATTTAAATGTTACTAAACAGTTATATATGGCATTTTGCAAGCTATAGAAGGAAGCAATATACTGTTTCTGCTTTTAAAAGAACTTCAAATCTGACAAGGAAAATAGTAAATATATCTAAACGATGGAATATGGTAAGGTTTTCTTTTTGTTTGTTTTTTTTTAAAGAGAGACTCACATCATTTGGCACCAATCAAGGTCTTAGGCTTTATTAATCAGTG
>VMDR010020125.1:0-17795 GCA_007922815.1 Macrotus californicus
TGTCTCTCCCTATTTCTGCCCTGAGCCCAAGGTTTGATATTTTGTTTCCTGTCTTATTCAAAAATAAGTAGAAGGTAGCTTATTAAAACACACAGAGATAAGTAAGGTATTATGATTAAATGGAAAATCAGGAGACAAGATAAAGTCTGGAGACATATTTAAAACAGAATGCATACTACAACAGCCTGAATAACTATTATAATTAGGTAGCAAATTCACCATTGAACTTTCTTTTCTTTGGAAAGTATTTACATGAATAAATTTTCCACAAGGTAAGGCACAATCCAAAAGTGCACCACTATTTTGATACTTGGGCCTGACAGACAGTTCTCCCAAGGTACTTTATAATGAGGATTTTGTGAAGGTGGTAATCCATATTACTCCTAGAAGTTAAATGACCAGTTTCATAAGGTATAGTAAGTCCAGTAATATGTTGAAATGCAGTTCAGTCAAAGCAAATGCTTAAAACTAACAAAGTATTAAAATCTCAGTAAATAACTCTTTTAAGACTTGGCTTGATCTGAGCATTAAAATTGAGTTCCTGGAGGAATTAGTTATTTGAATAGACTTATTAAAGCACTATTCAGCAGATAATTATTTCTTAGTCTCTGACAAGCCTTAAAAATGCTATGTGTTGCATTTAAAATAGTATATTTGAGGTAAAAACAATTCAAGAACGCTAATTCTAACCAGATACATACCTGAATCTATTTCACTGCCTAGTCAGCATCCCAGTTGACTACCTGGTTGCAAAGTGTACACCTACATTTGCCACCTTTGTACTTTGAATAGGCGTAGGCTGTATATGCAGGTAGACAGACCTAATGAGAATGTGCGGGCAGAGAATACAACTAATAAGAATAAAACTTTTTTGTTTGCTATTCATGGACAGGTAAATGTTATAAAATGTGTCCCCAAATAGCAAAACCAGATGTCTAGTTCATGTCAGAAAGCTGTCATAGAGTACTTAGCACTCAGCACTTTCTTTGAAGAGGCTGTCCCAAGTTATTTTTCTAATACATTTTATCATTTGATACCTCCAGGTTTTATTGTCAGATGAAAAAGCATCAAGAGTTTGAATTAAGTCATTTATACCACCGATTTGTATACATTCAGAATATTAGAAATGAACTCTAACCTTTTTTAACCTCTACAAAAGATGCTGAGACACTAGGCACTTGTGAAGGGTGATATATCTGTCTCTCCCTTAACCAGTTTTTGGTAGATGGCTAGTTTCTGAAAGTCTGAAGTGTGACTTTAGTCCACCTTCCTCATCTTAACCTAATCATCTCTTTCCTGAGTTGCTGAAGTGTACTTTTCAAGTGTTTGCCAGGCTCATATTTCTAATTAATTTTATTGGAGTTTCTTTTATTATTTGTAAAGTTACTGGAGCAATACAGAGTATCAGCAAAAAGTTAATCATTTTTTTACAACCATGCCTACCACACTCCATCATGTATATGCTTCTAAATGCCACACTACTCCACTGTTTGTGATTATGTAACTCCCTGATCAAAACCAGGCTCCAAATTAAACTTTCTCATGTCTTCATAATCTGTTCAAGTCTTTATGCCCACCTCCTACCCACTGTGTAGTATATACACAACCCTCAGGCTGTTGAAATCATAACCAAATGTAGCAGAGATTATTGAGTACCTCAGAATGCATCACTCCTCTCCCACTGTCTTCACTAGGCTTTGAAACGGGTCAGGCTAAATCACCTAGAGAAGGCCGGGGGAAGGGAGAAAAACCCCAAGGTAGAATTGAAGATTAAAAGGGTCTTGCCTTCCCTGTGGGAAGGGCCACTAGAGGAAGACTATTGCCCAGGCAGACAAGCAGCTCTTGACTCAGTACAAGGGACCTCGTACAGAGCATGCATGGTTCAAGACTGCCCCGCTTACCACAACATGGCACCAGAAGAGGGGCAAAGGTAACCATGGCTGACGCTGGCCCTTGTTGGTTGAAAAGGTGGATACTCACACTGGCTTCCAGTGCTTGTGGGATTTTGAGAGAGGACTTTTAAACCAAAGGGAGGCAGAAGCTCCTCTTGTTTTTGCTCCTCACAGCTGGGAGCGGCAGATGCCAGGACTGCTCAGGTTTTAGGCCCCGCACGGTTGGAAGCCAGCTCTGGGAGGCAGGGTTTCATGCTGGTATGTATGCCTCGCCGGGCGCCAGCACTTGGGACACTACAGCACTGTGCAGCACGGCACATGTGTCCTGGACTGCTTCCACTGCCCCAGGGAGCAGCATATGGAGACTAAGCAGCATACAGAGGAGAGAGCTGCTGGGAGGCAATGGTGACTCTGGCCCTGGAAAGAGAGAGGGCCTGGAGCTGGAGAGAGGGAGACCCATGCCAGTAACAACCTTGAGCTACAGATAAGCAATAATGGGGAACTTCTGGACACATATTTGGTCTTTAATCTTCCTGGGGGTGGCTGGTTTTCTGTGTATTGCGGGAGAGGTTGGCTCAGTCCAGAACAGAAATGCTTCCAGACCCCTCATATTGGGAACCTGTTAATAAAAACCTATTCCCTTCTCCACAAATCTTCATGTACTGTATATACATGGAGACAAGGGGCTGGACACTATGCTTCACTGTGTTCTACCTCAGTGGGTCTTCCTTTCAGACTTCCTTACTAATCCCTTCTCCCAAACTCTTAACTTTCTAATGCCCAACTCTTCATCCCTGGTGGTTTCATCCAGTCTTATGGCTTTAAGATAGCAACTACATCTTGAGGACTTCCAATTTGGTATTTCTGAAATAGGCCTCTTCCCCTGAACTCCAAAGTCATGTTCAACTGCCTGCTTGGAATCTCCAGTCAAATGTCTGACAGATAACTCATTAATCTCAGTATCTCCAAGACAGAATCTCATCTTTCCAAGTCCTACTATTTCTCCACTCCTAAGTTCTCTCCATTTCAGTTGATTGTAATTCCATTGTCA
The DNA here is from genome assembly GCA_007922815.1 of Macrotus californicus. Classification (NCBI taxonomy): domain Eukaryota; kingdom Metazoa; phylum Chordata; class Mammalia; order Chiroptera; family Phyllostomidae; genus Macrotus; species Macrotus californicus. The sequence continues at coordinate 2,944 of VMDR010020125.1, forward strand.
CTGCTAAGTCCTAAAACTTACCTTGAACAAATCTGCCCTGATCAAAGCCCCCAAAATCTCATCTAGAATACCAAAATACTCCACTAACTGGTCTCCTTGCTTAATCTCCTATAGTCTATTCCCAGGACAGTAGAAAGAATTTTTTTAAAGCAGGTCATCATGTCTCTCCTCTCTTCAAATACCTTTTTTTCCCCATTTTTTCGTTTTAAATATATTTTAATGACTATGCTACAGTTGTCTCAATTTTTCCCCTTTGTCACCCTCCAGCCGGTACCCCTATTCCCTCCAGCAATCCCTCCCCTCTTAGTTCATGTCCATGGGTCACTCATATGTTCTTTAGCTACTCCATTACCTATACTGTTCTTAACATCCCCTGTCTACTTTGTACCCACCAATTTGTGCTTTTTAAAAATATTTTTTAATGAATTTGTAGAGAGGGGAAGGAAGGAAGGAAGATAGGGAGAAAAATATCAATGTGTGGTTGCCTCTCATGCGCCCCCTGGTGGGGAGCTGGTCCACAAACCAGGCATGTGCCCTGACTGGGAATTGAGCCAGCAACCCTTTGGTTGGCAGGCCAGCATTCAATCCCCTGAGCCACACCAGTCAGGGCCAATTTGTGCTTCTTAACTCTTCTCCCCATTTTCTCTCTTCCTCCTCCCGACTGGAGGATTACTCCAAGTGATCTTCATGTCTGTGATTCTGTTCCTGTTCTTGTTTGCTTTATTTGTTGTTTGGATTCAATTACTGATAGCTGTGAATTTATTGCCATTTTAATGTTCATCATTTTGATCTTATTAAATTCCATTTAACATTTCATATAATAATGGCTTGGTGATGACAAACTCCTTTAGTTCTACCTTTTCTGAGAAGCACTTTATCTCCCCTTCCATTCTGAATAATAGCTTTGCTAGATAGAGTAATCTACATTGTAAGTCCTTGTTTTTCATCACTTTGAATACTTCTTGCCAGTCCCTTCTAGCCTACAAAGTTTCTTCAGCTGATAGTTTTATGGGATCTATTTTGTAGGTAACTCTGCTTTTCTCTTGCTGCCTTTAAGATTCTATCTTTAACCTTTAGCATTTTAATTATGATATGTCTTGGTGTGGTCCTCTTTGGGTCCAACTTATTTGGGACTCTCTTTGCTTCCTGGACTTGTATGTCTGTTTCCTTCACCAAGTTAGGAAAGTTTTCTTTCATTATTTTTTTCAAGTAAGTTTTCAAATTTTTGCTTTTCCTCTCCTCCTTCTGGCACCCCTATGATTTAGATGTTGCTACCTTTAAAGATGCCCCAGAGGGTCCTAAGCCATCCCCTTTTTTCTTCCCGCTATTCTGATTGAATGCTTTTTCCTTCCTTATGTTGAAAATTGTTGATTTGATTATCAGCTTTATCCCCTCCACTGTTGGTTCCCTGTAGATTTTTCTTTATTTCAGCTAATGCAGCCTTCATTTCTGCCTGGCTCTTTTGTATGCTGTTGAAGTACCTAATGAGTTCCTGGATCATCCTGATAAGCTGTGTTTTGAACTGTGTATCTGATGGGTTGCTTATCTCTATTTCATTAGTTGTTTTTCTAGAACTTTGTTCTGCTCTTTCATTTAGGCCATATTTCTTTGTCTCCTCATTTTTTTCCTGTGTGTTAGATAGAGCTGCTTTGACTTCCTTAGTAGTGTGACCTATTGTAGGAAATCACATCTGTCAATTTGTATGGGGTGGAGCCTTAGGTAATCTCCAGAATGGGGCAACCTGTGTCACTGCTCTGTTGCTCTATGTGGGGAATGGCTTGTAGAGGGGACAATGCCACTACCTCACCTCTGGAGTTTTGCCTAGGAGAAAGCTGTCTCCTAGCACTTGTATTTTACTTTCTCCCATATGTCCCTGGTACTCTTCCAGCTGTTGTCCTGGTGCTGAATCCCAGAAGGGGTGGGTCTGCATGAGTCCTAAATCCATTGCAAGCCCTTTAAGAAGAGTCTCTTGAGAATCCCAGTTTTTTTTTTCTACCACACAAACCTCCACTGGTGTTTACAGCCAGAAGTTATGGGGACCTATCTTCCCGGTACTAGAACCCTGGGCTGGGTGGTCTGGACTAAGGCTGTGTCCCTCGCTCCCAAAGTACCTTTCCTTTTTTTTCCACCACGTATGAATATGGGACTGCCCATTCCTGTCTCTGTACCTCTCTGCACCACTCCATGTCTCTATGCCTCTCTGCACCTCTGTGCCTCTTTTTGTCTCCACCCCTCCTATCCATCTGGGTGAATGTGGCCTCTTTAAATCATTGATTGTTGGACTTCCACAGAGCTCCATTTTCTGACAATTGTGGATATCTGTTTTGCAGTCTAGTTGTATTTTTTGCTATAGTTGTGTATGGGGGTGAAGTGTGTTTGTCTATGCCTCCATCTTTACTGGAAGTCCAAATTCCTTTGATTAAAAACCCTAAGATGAAACATGCAGATACATATGTTAGGGTATTTGCTTTGTAAAATATACATTCCTTGTGCCCAAGTTTTGGTAATCAAGAATATTTTAAGTATACTATGAGTGGCAACCATTTAAAGAAATCAGGATAAAATATTTTAAAAATAAGAATGTTTTTAACAACTTTTGTGGTGTGACTTTTAAATTCAAGATTTCATCTTTAAAAAAGTACAAAGAGTAGGGGCCTTTCAAACATTCTTGGTATGGGGATCACTTTAACACTCACCTCAGAGAACTAGTTCTGATCCCAGCTACCATCCTCCCATATGCAGCTATTATATTTCAGGGACAGGATTAGTCCCTCAATATTTCTAAATCTGTACTAAGGAACTCTGATTTTGCTGAGCATTTCTTTTCCTGGCATACACATAAAAATAGATGTGCTGTCTTTGGCTGAAATTCATGAGGAACAGTGTTATTCCATAGCCTATACTGATGCATAATTTCAGGATGACACTCTAACCAACTACACTGGTACATAATATTTTAATTCATGTCTCAAGGGCAAAAGTCCAGCTGTGGACTTCACTTGTTTGTACAACAGAGAGCTGTCTCAGCCTACTCTTCACCAGCTTTTTTTTTTTACCTCGTTGTAAACTTTCTGCAATCTTCCTGCCTTTGTGTCACCCCATCCCTATTCTATTCATCTCTTGTGTTCTCCCCTTTTCCACATTTGTAAAATTACCAGTGAATGGAGCAAGGGCAGGAGCAAAGCTAGGAGGTCAACATGTTCTGGTCTCTTGGACTTTGTCATTCAAGCTCAGAACCAGCTTGACAGTTTCAGCCTTGAAACCAAACCCAAGAAGTGTTACTCTTTACCAGGCATCCTGAGCCACCTCACTAGGGGGAAACAAGTGGCCAGCCATTCTGGGAACATTTCATCTGTCTCTACCAAAGCCACCCACCTATAGAGAGCAAACAGGATTACTGCAGGAGAAAAAGGGCAGTCTGCAACATTGAGTGATGGTGCTCACATGGCTTCCCTCTTCTGCGTGTGTTTCCAGGGCTCTCCCTCTGAGAGCTCTTATCCACCATCTTCTTTGTCCACCCCACACCTTTGGGGTCCATGAAGCTTACCTAGTTATCAAACCCATTCTAAGAGCTTTTTGCAAGATAAAAGTTCAGAATGCTACTGCTTTGTAGCTGTTTCTCAAATATTTACATTTCATTGGATAAAAAGAAGTACCCATTTTCTCATTGACATTCTTCTAATCTGTAGTTCTCAATGAGTGGTAATTCTTGCTGCACCCCTAGGGAATGGGAAATGTCTCAAGACATTTTTGGTTTTTACAAATGGAATGAGGAGAGTGCTACTAGCTATTAGTTGGTTGAGAAGACAGGGATGTTGCTAAATATTTCCCCATCAGACTCAACAACACTAATTTTAATATGAATAAAATATATGACATTAAAATAGTTTAATTTTGTACAAGTCTCACGTCCATCTTAGCTTTTCCATATTTTAAGCTCTCAGGATGAGCATCAGGTCTAAGCCTCTGGGTCCAAATTTCCTATTGATCTCCAGGCTTATATATCTAAATAATACCAGAAATTTCTATTACAACATCACATTACAACCAAATAAGTCTTCCAAATCTTTCTCGCTGAATATTTTGCTTCTCTGGTAGCCTAGTTTGATTAACTTTTTCATTCAACAGATATCTATCATGTCTAATATTCCATCCAGCTACAGCACACCTAAACTTCAATATTTGACATTTCAAGATTAACACACAGCAAACAGAACTCTTCATCACCCTTCCATCCAAACCTGTACCTGACCCAAACTTACCCACCTTGATAAAAGTCATCACCTCCTGTGAAGTCACTCCAGCAAAACCCTAGTTATTCTTGGTTTCTCTCTTTTCTCCCCGCCCCCACCATAAGCAACTTTTTTTGACTCTACCCCTAAAATACATCTGATCCCTGAGTGGAAATTGGTTTGGAGTCATAGGCAAGAATGCTGCAAGAAGAAAGCATTTGGGCAGGGCAAGTGTCTCTGGCAGTAATCTAGACCAGATATTATATAGCACAGACCAGGATGCTAGCAGTGGTCATAGAAAAAAACTAAGAGAACTTGAAATATGTTTCAGAAAAAGAATAGATAGGACTTAGTGATTAAATTCAAGGATAGGACACCTAGCTGATCTTCTGAGGAACAGAGTGAACAGCCAACAGAATTCCAGCTGATACGAAGTTTGGAAGCCAAAGGTTCCAGGGGATAATTAAAAATGGATGATAAGGAGATTTTGCAGGACAACAGGAGGGTGCCTGGGTGCACTGGAGACTGTGGCTGCCACAACATCTTTGAAGGAGAGCCAGGTCAGTGATTGTGACTTGGTGGCTCCCTCCCCTCCCAGAGCAGCAAGTTCACAGACCCAGTCCAGGAGAGATCTGGACACTTAAAGTTGCTGGGGGAGATAAAGACACAATAAGAGACATACAGCTGGTGGCGTGCCCCAGCTTGGGAATGTGGTTGCTGGCTGGGACAGTACCAGAGAAATTGGGGAGCCAGGTGACACCTGGAGATGTGAGAAAAGGTGAGTCTCTACTGGCTGTGACTCAGATAGTCTCTGGACTGCTCAGAGAGTTGGTCTGTGTGGAAAGCTGGGTGCTTCTTAGGAACATCTTGCTGCAAACAACTGGAATTCACTCAAAAAAGGTTCTCAGCCATGGTGCAAGGACCTCTCATGCACAGCAGCCAGGTCAGCGAAGAGAGAGGAAGGGGGGTGTGACTTGCTCCCACTAAAGGCACCTCACAGTTTGACCAAAGGGGGACACCAGGAGCTCAGAGAGGTAGCAGTGACAAAGAGACCTAATCTAATAGGGGAACTAAACTGCCCTGAAGGGACTTTGTGTGCATACAGGCTCAGGCCAACAAAGATAAAGGATGAGTGTCATTTGCTCCCACTCAGTGCATCTCAGAATAATCAAAGGGTTGCACAATGAAATGGACTATAGGTGCTGGCCTTGCATATATGAGCTGTGGAAAGTGTGGGCCTCACAATGTTCTCAGAGTATAGAATGGAAACTGGATATCTGTGAATAGTGTAGCCCAGACTTAGTCCGCCAGCTTGAAGAATTACAGGAAAGAAAAAAAAGAAAATGGAGCCCAGGCCTTTTTGCCTACAGCATCCAGGAAAAACAGCAAAACCCTCTTGGCAATTTTAAAGTCACCAGGAGGTTTTTGTTTTTTTTTCTCAAGTGCAAGACAAAAAGACCTGGGGCTGTGAGAAGATTAAAGACAGATCAAGAAAGAAGTCAGAAGGCTAACACACCAACAGTTGAGACAGATTTCACCTCGCTAGTCTTAAGAACTTGCATTTTATTTCATTTTTTATTTATTTTATTTTTTATCTTTTATTTCCTTTATTTTTTTTATTTCTCTCCTTTCTGTTTAGTTATTTTTGTGTGGTTCATTTGATTTCCTTGATTGGTTTTCTTTATTCCCTCTTTCATATTACATTGTAATTTTTCTTCTTTTGCTTCACTCATACTCCAATAACACACAACTATGGTTCTTGTACTTTTTATTATTTTTATTCAGATTATATATTTTAATAACATTATTATTATTCAAAATTCCACACAGCACCATTCTGTGGTCTTAATCCATTTCACCATCTTCCTGAGCTTTATGATAGTTGTGGTTAACTATTCTCTCACACACTATGCCAAGTTTCTATCCCTTACTCTCACTATAAACCATCGTCTAACCTCACATAAGTGCTCTGTTTTCTCTCTTTTTTTTAGTGCTCTGCTTTCTAAAGTCAGCATAATTCTTTTTCTCTTCTAATAAGAGTCTTATCCCTTTTTCATCTTTTATAAAAGTGGCTAGTTGGGTGAAATACCATGGTTATTGCTGTACTTCTCAAAAGGACCTTCTATCTTTTCTCTACTTGTTAGTATTTTAAATCCCAGAGAATATTCTTCCACTGACTTACTCCATTTCACCATCACCCTACTCCTGTACACACACAAGACAAGATGGGAGTTGTGACTACAAGTAAAGCTACTGGAGGGAAGAACCCATCATCAAAAGAACCACCAACAAGTAAAGCCCAAATACAACAAGAGAGCCAACACAAACAGAAGAAAGGACCAACTTAGAGCATCCACACAAGATCTCACCACTGAGTCCCACAGAAGCTCACTCTATGAAGACAGCTGGCAAAGAAGAGCATTGGGAATCACAGAAACAAACAAAGAATCACATGAAATAGGGAGACAAAGAAAGAACATGAAATTGAAAGGAATGAAAGACTCCCCAGTAAAAGAGCTAAATGAAATGGAGACAAACAAATTATCAGAGATAGAATTCAAAAGAATGGTGATAAGGATGATCAAGGAACTCATATACAACTACAAGGCACTGAATGGGAATAACAACACTATGAAAAAGGAAATAGAAACTATAAACAAGAACTAGGAAGAAATAAAGAATATAAATTCAGAAATAGAAAATACACTAGAAGGAATCACAAACATTCTGGATGAAGCAGAGGACTGAATTAGTGAGCTGTAAGACAAGGTAGAAACACCCAGGTAGAGCAGCTGTATGAAAATGGACTCACAAAGTATGAAGATACCTTAAGGGAATTGAAAGACATCATGAAATACAACAACAATCCAATCATATGAATACCAGAAGAAGAAACAAAGGAGCAAGTGATAGAAATTGTGTTTAAAAAAATAATGACGGAAAAGTTCCATAACCTGGAGAGGGAAAAGCCTCACAACTTCAGGAAGCAAAGAGGAACCCAAAGAGGTCTACTCCAAGACATGTCATAATTAAAATGCCAAGTTTTAAAGATAAAGAGAGAATCTTAAAAGCACCAAGGGAGAAAAAGAAGTAACATACAAGGGAACTCCAGAAAGGCTAGCAGCTGATTTCTCAACAGAAACATTACAAGCCAGAAGGCAATTGCAAAAAATATCCCAAGTAATGAAAAGCAAAGGCCTGCAACCAAGACTGCTTACCAACAAGGCTCTCAATTAAAATGTAAAGTGAAATAAGGAGTTTCCCACACAAAAGTAGCCTCAAAGAATTCACCACCAAATCAGCACTGCAAGAGATGCTAAAGGGACTGTTTAAGAAGAAGAAAAAGAGAGAGAGAGGAACACAGGTACAAAAGGGGTAAAATCAATAAGTACCTATAAAAAATATCCTTAAATGTAAATGGATTAAATGCTCTGATCAAAAGACATAAGGTAGTTGCAATGGATAAGAAAACATGGCACACACATATGCTGCCTAGAAGAGACCCACCTCAGAACAAAATACCTACACAGAATCAAAGCAGGGGGTTGGAAAAAAATATTCCAAGCAAATGGGCAGGGGACAAAAAGCTGATGTAGCCCTCACCAATGTGCCTCAGTGGACTGAGCACAGTCATAAGAAACAAAAAGTTGCTGGTTCAATTCCCACTCAGGGCACATGCCTAGGTTGCGGGTCAGGTCCCCAATAGGGAGTGCATGAGAGGCAAACGCACACTGATGTTTCTCTCCCTCTCTTTCCCCCTCCCTTCCCTTCTGTCAATAAATAAGTAAATATAATATAACCTTTTTAAAAAGCTACTATAGCAATACTTATATCAGACAAAATAGACTTTAAAACACAGGCTATAAAAATAGACACAGAACACTTGATAATACTCAAGGGAAGAATTCATCAAGAAGACATAAACTTTATAAACATATATGAACCCACATAGGAGTACCCAAATACATAAGGAAAATCTTGGAGGATTTCAAGAAAGACATAGATAGCAACACACTTATACTAGGAGATTTTAACACTCCACTGTCAAAAATAGATACATCTTCCAAACAAAATGTCAACGAGGATATTGCAGAATTGAACAAAGACCTACATCAAATGGATATAACTGAAGTATATAGAACATTTCATCTCAAAGAAGCAAAGTACACAGTCTTTTCAAATGCTCATGGAACATTTTCAAAAATAGACCACATAAAGGACACAAAACAAGTCTCAAAAAATGCCAGAAAATCAAAATCATATCAAGCACCTTCTTGAACCACAAAGACCTGAAACTAGAAACCGATCTCAAGGAAAACACTCAAATTCAGGGAGATTGAATAGTAGGCTACTAAACAATGAATGGGTTAATAATGAGATAAGGAAGATATCAAAAAGTTACTGGAAAGAAATAAAAATGAACACACAACAGTCCAAAACTTATGGGACACAGCAAAGGCAATCCTGAAGGGAAGTTCATAGTGATACAGGCCTACCTAAAAAAAGATAGAAACGTATCAAGTAAGCAACCTAACCCTATATCTATAGGAACAAGAGGAACAACATCAAACAAATCCCAGAGTGAGCAGAGGGCAGGATTAACCAAGATTAGAGCAGAATTAAATGATATAGAGAGTAAAAGAACAATCCAAAGGACCAATAAATCCAGGAACTGGTTCTTTGAAAAGATAGACAAAATTGACAAGGCTTTAAGCAGACTCATCAAGAACAAAAGTGAGAGGACTCAAATAAATAAAATCAGAAATGAAACAGGAGAGATTACAACTGATACCAAACAGATACAAAGGATTGTAAGAAAAAACTATGAACAAGTATATGCCAAGAAATTTGAAAACCTGGGTGAAATGGAGAAATTTCTAGAAAATATAATCTAAAACTGAATGAAGAAGAATCATGAAGCCTGGACAGACCAGAAACAACTGATGAAAGGGAAGCAGTAATCAAAAATTTCCCAGCACACAAAATCTCTAGACTGGTCGGTTTCACAGCAGAATTTTACAAAACATTTAAGGAAGAGCTAACTGCAGTCCTTCTCAGACAGTTCCAAAAAAAAAAAATCCAAGAAGAGGAAAGACTCCCAAACTCTTTTTATGAAGCCAGTATCATTCTATTCCCAAAACTAGATAAAGTCGCAACAAAGAAAGAAAACTATACATCAATATCACTGATGAACATAGATGCTAAAATCCTCAACAAAATATTGGGAACCCGCATCCAGCAATACATTAAATAGATCATACACGGTGATCAAGTGGCATCCATCCCAGGAATGCAAGGATGGCACTACATTCACATAAATCAATAACATGATACAATAAAAAAACAAAAGGAAAGATAAAAACCACATGATCTTATCAATAGATGTGGAAAAAGCATTTGATAAGGTATAGCACCCATTTATGGTAAAAACACTCAGCAAAATGGGAGTGTAGGGAGTAGACCTCACCATGATAAAGGCTGATGTGGACTCTGTGTTGTGGATGTTTATGTTATGGCTGCGACGAACAACGAACAAATTCACAAGGACTACAGAATCGGTGGAGAAAAAGGGACAGCATGGTCACTCTTTAAGTGAGAGAGAGGGCCCCAACCCCTGCCTGGACAGGCTTTTATTGATATTCTAGGTACACTACATCAAGGATGATCCTCATTTACTATGCACAGGTTTGCTTTAGGTGGTTACCATAACAAAGGAAAGAATGTTGCTAATCACTTCAAAGAGAAAGGTCATTTGCAAATGTAAAGGGGAAAAGTGGTTGAACTGGCTACACCCCATACTTGGGAGGTTTAGCACAGATCGAAGTAAACCTCTGCTGTCTCGATTCCGGGTGAGGGAGTTTTTAGCAAGAGCAAGCCTCAAAGTGGCCTAGGTACAATGCAGGCCTGATTCCCCACGGGAGAACCGATCCGTGGGTCTGGCTTCCTGTGTGCTGAACATGCACCTGCCTGTTTTCACACAGAGCTGGGCTACATTCAGCCCTCCACACAGATAGGTTCCCTATAAAAGGCCGTATAATAAACCTAGAGCCAACATCATAGTCAACAGGCAATAACTAAAAGCTTTTCCAGTAAGATTAGGAAGAAGAGAAGGATGTCTACTTTCACCACTTCTATTCTACATATTATTGTAAGACCTTGTCACAGGAATGAGACAAGAAAAAGATAAAAAGTATGCAAATTGGAGAAGAGGAAGTAAAACTGTTACTGTTTGCAGATTACATGAAAATGTACATAGAAAACCCTAAAGACTCCACCAAAAAAAACTACTAGACCTAATAAGTGAATTTGGAAAAAAAGCCGGATTCAATGTCAATATTCAGATATCGAAGGCATTTTTGTACACCGACAATGAAATATCAGAAACAGATGTCAGGAAAAGAGTCCCATTTACTATTGCAATAAGAATAATAAAATCCCTAGGAATAGACCTAACCAAGGATGTAAAAGACTTTTACTCATAAAACTACACAAATCTGAAGAAAGAAATTAAGGAAGACAAATAAATATAAGCACATACTGTGTTCATGTACTGGAAGAATTAATATCATCAAAATGCCATACTACCCAAAGCAATTTATAGATTCAAATTCAATCACTATTAAAATACCAATGACATATTTCACAGATATAGAACATTTCAGAAATTTATATGGAACCATAAATGACCACGGATAATAGTAACAATTTTGACAAAGAAAAACAAAGTAGGAGGGATCACAATACCTGATATCATATTATATTACAAGGACACGGTAATGAAAACAGTCTGGTACTGGCATGAGAAGAGATACATAGATCAATGGAACAGAATAGAGATCCCAGAAATAAACCCAAGTCTCTGTGGTCAATTAATATTAGACAAAAGGGGCAGAAACATAAAATGGACAAAAAATAGTCTCTTCAACAATTTGTGTGGGAGGTCTGGAGAGCTACATGCAGAAAAATGAATCTTGACCACCAGCTTAGACCATACACAAAAATAAACTTAAGGTGGATAAGTCTACTTATATTTAAGTCTTCTTAAATGTAAGTCGTGACACCATAAAAGTCCTAGAGAACATAGGCAGGAAAATCTCAGATATTCTACTCAGCACTATTTTCGCTGACATTCCCCCTACAACAAGGGACATAAAGGAAAATATAAACAAATGGGACTTTAAAAAATAAAAAGCTTCTGCATGACTAAAGAAATCATCAACAATGAAAAGGGAACCAATCGTACAGGAAAATATGTTTGCCATTGATACTTTGGGTAAGGGTTGATCTCCAAAGTATATAATGGACTCACATGACTCCACTCCACTAAGATAAACAACCCAATTAAGAAATGGACAAAATACACTAGTCCAAGGAGGACATACAAAGGGCCCAGACACATATGAAAGGATGCTCAGTATCACTAGCCATCAGAAAGATGCAAATTAAAACCCGCTTCAGCCCTGGCTGGTGCGGCTCAGTGGATTGAGTGATGGCCTGCAAACCAAAGGGTGGATTGCCGATTCAATTCCCAGCCACAGGTGGCACTTGTCTCAGTTGAGGACCAGGCCCCCAGTAGGAGGCATGTGAGAAGCAACCACACATTGATGTTTCTCTCCCTTTTTCTTCTTTCCTTCCCCTTTCTCTAAAAGTAAATAAATAGAATCTTAATTAAAAAAAACAAAACACATTTAGGTATCTCTTTGCACCTGTCGGAATGCCCATTGTAACCAAATCAATGAACAAGTACTGGCGAAGTTATAGAGAAATGGGAACCCTAATTCACTGTTGGAAGGAGTTCAGGCTGTCCCAGCCACTGTGGAAAACACTATGGCATTTCCTCAGAGAACTAAAATTTGGATTGCTTTTGACCAGGCCATTGCACTGCTGGGATTATTCCCTAAGAATCCTGAAACACCAATTTAAAAAAACCTATGCACCTCAATGTAAATAGCAGCAAAATATACAATAGCCAAATGCTGCAAGCAACCTAAGTGCCCATCTGTAAATCAATGGATCAAAAAAAACTATGGTACATTTACAGAATGGAATATTATGCAGCAGAATGAAAGAAGGAGCTACTATCCTTTGCAACAGCATGGATGAATCTGGAGAGCATTATGCTAAGTGAAATAAGCCAGGCTGTGAAAGAGAAATACAATATATCTCACCTATAAGTGGAACCTAATCAACAAAACAAGGAAGATGCAAAATAGACATTGAAATTAAGAACAAACTGACAGTAACCAGAGGCAAGGTGGGAGGGGATAAAGTAGGGGGGATAGGGAAGTGTTGTCGAGGTACATGTATAAAGGACTCATAGACAAAGACAAATGGAGTAAGTTCGAGAGTGGGAGTTTGGAATGCATGGACCGAGGGGGACCGAGGTTGGGTGAAAATGGAGACAACTCAAATAACAATAAAAAAAAATATAACATTAAAAAAAGAATAAATGATGAACTGGAAAAAAAGAAACAAATAAGCAAAATATAAGCAGAGACATTGAAGTAAAGAACAAACTGATAGTAATCAGATGGGATGGTGGAGAAGGATAAAGGGGAAAATAGGTGAAGGGTCAACAAAGAACATATATAAAGGACATATGGACAAACCCAGTGGGGTAGGATCGAGGGTGGGAGGTGCGGATAGGTGGGGCGGGTGGTGAGTTGTGGAAGGAACATGGAGACAACTGTTCTTGAACAATAATAAAAAACTTTTGTGAATGGAAAATTAATGAGAATCACCAAATGTATTTAAAAATCCGTGATTGTAATGAGACAGTTTAACATTTGAAAAACAATTTTGACAGTCTAGAAATGTTAATAAAATATTTTATGAAAGACCTAAAGAAATATTTATTAACAAAAAAATACATGTACTTAAAAAAAAAGATTTTATTTATTTATTTTTTAGGAAGTTTAAGGGAGGGAGAAAGAAAGGGAGAGAAACATCAATGTGTGGTTGCCTCTCTGCACCCACCTGGTTAGAGGCAATCTAGGACACATGCCAATTCCTCAACCCAGGCATGTGTCCTAGACTGGAAATCGAACCAGAGACACTTTGATTTGTAGACCGGCACTCAACCACTGAGTCACACCAGCCAGGGTGAAAAAATAATGTACTTTTAATCACATAGAATCAAACAGTGGTATGTTCAGATGAATATACTGAAGGATTATATGAATCTGCAAGTAACAGGAAACAGTCTTCCTGACAGTAGGAAGGTGATTTTTCTCACATGGAAGTACCAAGTCAAGGCAGCCACTGGACGTACAATAGAGAAACAAACTCCCAGGTCCTTTTCTACTGCAACACTCTAAATGTGATAGTGAATCAGGAAGCATACTTAATAGTACTGATGACAGGATAAGATGTTTCTTATACAAATTAGATTATATTCCTTTTTTTTGTATTTGAAAAAAAATATTTATTTTTTAATATTTATGCTATTACAGTTGTTCCTACTTTTTTACCCTTTCCCCATCTCCACCCAATGCCACACTCTCCCTCTCCAAGTCAATCCCCATATTGCCGCCCATGGGTAATGTATAAATGCTCTTTGGTTAATACCTTCACCATTTTTCATCCTGGCTCCCACTTCCCTCCAGCAGTTGTCAGTCAGTTGCATGTATCAATGCTCTGCTTCTATTTTGTTCATTAGTTTATTGTGTTTGTTAGATTCTGCATAACAGTGTGATCATGTGGTATTTGTCTTTCACTAACTTGCTTAATTCACTTAGCATGATATTCTCCGGTTCCTTCTATGCTGTCACAAAATATAAAAATTTTTCCTGTTTTCCTGCTGCATAGTATTCCATTGTGTAAATGTACTACAGATTTTTTATCCACTCATCTACTGATAGGAAATTATGCTGTTTCTAGATCTTGGCTATTGTAAATAGTGCTATGAACATAGGGATGCATATATTTTTTTGTATTGGTCTTTCATGAACCTTAGACTATATTCCTAGAAGTGGAATCATTGAGTCAAAAGGGATTTTCATTTTTAATTTTTTTATGATACTCTATGTTTTTTTCCACAGTAGCTACATGGGTCTGTATTCTGGCTGTTGTGGTTTTAATTTGTATCTCTCTGATGGATAGTGATTTGGAGCATTTTTTTAAATGTCTATGGGCCATCTGTATGTCCTCCTTAAAATAGTGTCTATTCTCGCTCTTTGCCCATATTTTAAATGGATTATTTGTTTTTCTAGCATTGAATCATATAAGTTCTTTATATTTTGGCGATTGAACACTTGTCTGATGTATCATTGGCAAATATGTTCTCCCATAAAGTTTCCTTAGTGTTGCTAATTTTTAATTTGATGTGATTCCATTTGTTTATTTTTTACTTTATTTCCCTTGCCTTAGGAGATATATCAGTAAAAATATTGCTACATGAGATATCCAAAATTTTACTGCATGTATTTTTCTCTAGGATTTTTTGTTATCATAACTTGTATTTAAGTCTTTTAACCATTTTGAACTTATTCTGGAGTATGGTGTCAGATCGTGGTCTAGTTTCATTTTTTTGCATGTACTAGCCCAGTTCTACCAATAGCATTTATTGAAGAGATTGCCTTTACCTCATTGTACGCTCCTGCCTCCTTTGTCAAATATTAA
>VMDR010020126.1:0-17794 GCA_007922815.1 Macrotus californicus
AGCCATTGATTTCTCCATAACAGTACAGCCTCAAGTACCTGCCTTTTAAAAATCACTTTTAAGGGGATTTATACTCTAGGTAGGAAACAATAAAAAATGTTTTAATGAAAACAGTAATTCAATCTCGGCCCCCCTCAAAAAAATCACAAGTGTCCTAGCAATGGTAGTACTATGCAAAAACGAGGTAACTGTTTTCTTTAGTTTCTTGTAAACTAGGATGTCGTTTTTAAATAGCTTTATTGAGATCATTTAGATACCATAAAATTCATCCTTTTCAAGTACGCAGGTTTTTAGTGTCAGTTAGGTAACTTCCCTCCCCCATTTCCTCCAGTTTTCCTCTTGTCCACCTGGTAAGCATTAGTTCACCCTCCGAGGGTCAGCTAAAAACTGGACTCCTCGTAACTTTTTGTCCTTGTTTTACGATAGCACACCTTGCATTGTAATTTTTAAAATATATTCACACCTCCCATGAACTATAAATAGGACAGGGTCAGAAACTACTAACATTTATACAGCACATTACAGTTTGCAGACTGCTTTCTATATAGTTTATTCTTTTGACCTACTTTTGTATCCTACGCTGTGTCTATGGCAAACACTCTGTATTTAGGAAATCAGTGAAAGACAATAATTTGGGTTCCTCTGTGGCCTTAGGAGCAGTCATCAGATAAAGAACAAATTTTAAAGCTTCAGTCTCAAATTCCCCAAATTCCCCAACAGCACACTTGGATCAGTGAGGGTTTTTTTACTTTTTTTTCATGTTTTCTTGCCAAAGCAAATATTCCAAAGACTGAAAATAAGAGGCACAGTCCAAGCACAGGAAAACCTGTCTGGCCACAGCTAGTCATTGATTATCACCCAGAAACCAAGTGCAAATCCAGTTCTGATCTCCACTGGCTTCTGAATTCCTCCGCCATCCTGCCCTCTCACCTGAGCCCAAGAGGCCCAATGATTTGGAGATTCAGAAAAGTAAAAGAGTCCCGGTCGTAATGGAGGTGCAAATACAGCTCTTGCCCTCAGGAGCCTGCAGCCTGAGAAGTGGACATCGCTGTCAATCCCTTGTACAGAAGTCCAGGGGATCACTGGCTTGCCCAACATCACTCTTGGTAGGAGGAGGAATCAGAACCCACATCCAGGTCTTTTTACTGAAAGCCTTTTGCCAGGCAGTAAATGCTGCTGCAGAAGTTTAAACAAAAATTTAGAACTTCTGAGGGAAGGCATAAATGGTAAATTTCACTGGGGGAACAGGATAACGGACGTCACGAACGACAGAGCATTTGAACCGGGCCTTGGAAGATGCGCAGGGTTCTGAGACCAAGTAGCTTATTTAGCTGGATGGTTGATGCCCCTCACAGAGCTGTGGGTACAGGGGCAGAAAGGGGCCCTGAGATCAGATTAGAGATGGTCTGATCCAGGCTTCTGCAGTAGGTAATGTGTCATCCTTAACACACCCTGAAAAGCATCCCTTTTAGAAAGAAGGGTTACACAGGAAAGAGAGACCATACTGTCTTCCTGCCCAGAGGGATTCTTTGATTCTTTGTTCTGGGCGATATGACAAACACTGAGGGAATACAAAGACCTATTCTGCAAGTAGCTTTCTTTCTGCCCACTCGCTAAAATAAAAACCCTATTTTTCCTTGACTTACTTATGTTAGTAGAATATCTGATCACAGCATCAGTCAAGGAGAAATGTGAATATGGGAAAGATTGCCCACATTCACTACATTTTCAGGTGGTTATTCTTCAACACTTTCAGGCCAACAAAGTAAACCACTCCCGATCTCAGGAAAAGCCATTTTAATGGCTTAGTTACTGCTCAGGCCTTACTCTGTTCCAAGGTCCTCAAGAAAAAGCTGACAAAAACTACAGTAAGGAGATAGATATAATTTCTCAAAACTGCACATATTATTTGGATGACCACAAGGTTTTTTAAAAACCACGCCATCTAGTAATGTTATTTCATCATCTGCAAAAATCAAAAATTAAGTAAAGCAAAAATCCCTCCAAAATGTATTTTAGACCTTCAAAGGACTTTATTAGTGCTCAAACTGGACCCAGATGAGCTGCTATCCTAGGTAAGAATTCTAAAAACAGTTTTCGTTTTTCTTCTATTTTACTCTTTTTATTCTGCACATTAATGTTCTAGACGAGGAAGAGAGAAGATAGGCTTTTTGTTTTCCTCCCAAAATACCAGGGGCACAAGTCAGCCCATTCCACTTTCTGTGTCTGAGGCAGGGTCTGTAAGACCCACATGAAAGGGTAGAAGGTAGCTATATGGGTTCAATTTGCTTCTGGACCTTTTCCAGAGTCCCTCTGTCCAGCTGTCACTGACAAACAATGACAAGGCAAGCGAAGACCCAGGCCACCCCCACAACTGCAGTCCTCCTCACCCCGCCCCCCATCTGTTCAGGTGTTCTGAAAGCCTCTACAGACTCGAGGGAGTTAATTTATAAAATAACAATAGGAGTTTTTCCAGTTAAGCTGAAAAGACCAGTCCAAGGCTTCTAGGTGTGTTGCAAGAGACTTGTGACCAACCTCTAACCTATCCCAAAAATCCTAGGAGGAGACTACTCTTTGGCCATCAGCCTGGATACTATCTCCAGGTAAAAGGATTTCAGATGCAAATGAAAACTACATACAATGTTAAGCCTGCCTATTGAGATCGTGAACTGAAACTCTAGGGAAATTAAACAGCTGTATTTTTTAAGGCACATAATTGCTACTATTTCGTTTGTTTTTACTAAAGTGATGAGGTCTCTCCATGTATCATGTCACTTAATAACCCTAATAATCCTATGAGGTATTGTTTATCTTCAGAAAAAACTGAGGCTGGAAAGAGAAGTGTGCCCAAAGCCAGGCCTAGTGAGTGGTGTACCTGCTCGCCTCTTTCCAAAGCGCCTTCCTGAACCTCGCTTCCTTCCGCCTCCCTCCCAACCAGGCACCATAATCCCAAACTGCTGGGAATACAGTGACACGTACACAAAGGAGAGAACCACGGCTCTTCTGGCTCTTGCGCCTTTACTGGGTCAGCATCTCCTATCCACTTCTGAGAACTACTAAGAAATTCAAGGAGAGGCTTCTCTACCTGGGAAAGCCTGCCTTCCCTGTGACTCATTACCCTCTGACACCCCTGTAGGTGGGCACAGCATTCCCACAGATCACTCTTTCATCCTGACCTGTTTAATCAGTGCTATATCCTTACCTATCCCTCTCACTCCCCAGTTTTCCAACAGAAAACCGTAGACACACAAATAGCAGTGAGGCACTTGTGCCCAAGGCAAAAGTGACCCAGGGAGTCAGCCACTCAGCATCAGGCCCCATCCTGTGGCTAGCTAGTACTGTGTCAAGGGGAATGTCAATTACCCCCAGGTCGGCCTCAGTCTCCAAAGATGTAAAAAGGAGTTGAGAAGAAGCAACTTGAACTCTTTAGAAAACCAAGGTGACTGTGCCAATTTGGTGCCTGACGAATCGTTTCCCTTCTTTACCTCCCCTTACACTTCATTTTTAGGACAGAAGGAGAAATAAAGTGGTAGGAGCTTCTAAACAAATCTATTAAGAGTTCCTGTGTATGTGGCAGAATTAAATGTGGACCAAAAAAGGGGCCACACACTAAACCTGGCAGGCTCAGGGGAGGCCTGCGTGGTGGGCCTTACAGACTCAGAGACTGAGACTAACTAACTACCTAGGATGGTCTGACATTAAAACTTCTTAACTGAAAGCAAGTCACGGTGGGTAGTCATGTCCTAGGCCAGTATCTTCCTTGACAAAGGTCAATCTTGACCTTAACTGAGCCTATTTTTTTTACATCTAAGATAACATTCCTTTGGAATGTCTGAGTAATCCCCTTTTCCAGACCCCTGGGGAAACAATCTCGCACCAGAGCATGGAACCCCTCATTGTTATCCTGTTCCCCATCCCAAAATAACATCTCTATGTGCTACAAGTGTTGTTGCTTTTGCCGGTGTGGCTCAGTTGGAGCGTCATCCTGTCCACCAAAAGGCTGGGGTTTGGTCCCCAGTGAGGACACATCCCTAGGTTGTGGGTTAGATCCCAGTTGGGGCGTGTATGGGAGGCAACTAATTGATGTTTCTCTCATATCGATGTTTCTCTCTCTTCCTTCCTCTTTCAAATCAATAAACATCTTTTTAATTTAAAAAAATGTTAATTGTTAACTAGCCTATACCCACCAATGTAAAAGTATTTGCCTTTTCATTTTCGTTTTTTATCCAATCCCAGAGACTTCCTCCTCTTTGCTTTCTCCAGCATCCCCAATCTATCAGCAGTGAATTTCACGTAAACCTCCTTATGCCTCCTCCTGATTGTAATGCATAAAATAAGGTGCAAAACTGCCATTCTCCCTGAGCATTGTCGCAATCTGTTGAGATTTTACTTCCCAGCAATTGTGGTCAATTTGGCTCAAATAAACTCGTAAAAATTCTTACAGGTTTGGACGTTTCTGATGTTGACACAAGAAAAAAAACAAAACAGGCTAAATAAAATCGCCATTCTTCTCTAATTCACCTTCTTCCTTCCTTCTAATCCCACATCCTCAATCCAGAAATTAGGCGAACACAGCTGAAAAGATCTCTGAGCGGGCCAAACCAGTAGTTCCCAGCTGCCATCCTCTTCCAGACCACAGGGAAAGTGCGCAGCCGGGGAGAGAACCAGACAGATGGGGTTCTCCAGAGACTCCATGGTTAGAGCAACTTGCCCAGGACCGGCTGGGCCGGGGCGCCTGAGCCGCTGCACGGCCCGCCGCTCCCCGGGACTGGCGGCCCGGCCGCATCCCCCACAGCCCACCCGGGTCGCTGGCTGCCGCTCACCTGAGCCGGGCACAGCAGTATCAAGAGCAGGCCCAGGGCCAGGCCGCGCGCACTCATGCTGCCGCGACGCGGGGCTGCGGACCTCGGCGGAGGCTCGGACCACTCCACTCAGCTGGGTACACAGTCAGCGGCTCTTTCAGAACCGGGCGTTGGAGGACAGAGCGAGCACAACCCAGCGACGACGGGCTGCGCGCGCAGATCAGGAAAGAAGAAGGCGTCGCCATCTCCTCCCCTTCTGGGCGGGGCCGCTCCCCGCCAACCCAGGGCACGTCCGGGGGCGGGGCGGGGCGATCGCGGGGGCAGGACGGGGGCGGAGCCTAGCTGTGGCCCTAGCAAGGCGTGGCCCTAGCAAGGCCTGACCTGGAAGGTGGGGGCGCCCGGGGGTGCTACAGCGATCACCTGTGGTCCCAGCTCCGCAGTGTTCCGCCCTGGCCCCGCTGGGGGCGCCTGGCGTTGGGGTCAGGGACTCCCAGACCAGGGCAGCTTAACTTCTGGAATCCAGACTGGGAGGATATTGCTGGAGTTGTACCCAAAGCGTGTTTTCGTACTTTAAATTCATGTCTTCCCCTTTTGTCTTTTTGTTGGAAGATGGCGGGCGAGAAGGTTTTAGCAAATGGGAGTTCTTGGAGACCGTTTTTCATAGCAAGACCCCATTCCTCAGCAGAATATATGTTTATCTTAGGTCCGAGTAGCATTGTGAGCAAGTCCTGCACACAAACCCACTCACTCAGAAGGAAGCCGGGCCTGGTCGCTTCTACCGAAACCGGCAGGGACCGCGCAGTGGCTGATAGCGTGCTGACCCCAACGCGCGAGCGGGGCGCGGGGCGCGGGGCCGCAGACCCTGAGTCACCCTGTCTCGGTCTTCGTTCCCTCAGGGGACGTCCCCAAAAGCGCTGCAAACGCTCCATCTGCTGGTGGTGCCAAGCGTGGCAGAGAACCTGACTTCCTGTTTGTGGGATGGGGCCAGAGTTCCTTTTTAAGTTCTAGGTGTAGTCAGGAAACACAAAGATAAAGGAGAAGCCTCTTGGTGTTTTTTCTTTCTTCTTTTGCCTTGCCTCTTCTTATTATAATCTCTGATTTGCACTTATTTTTTATTCTATGCATTTCTGGTAACATCATCCCTCAGATTTAAATTATTGAGACCACTCCTAAGCACCAGTTATTTCCATTTTGAAATGAAAGAAATGGAGGTAAGGATCTCCCCACAGTGGACGTCAAGTTACAATGAAAAACTAAAAACCCACCTGTAGCAATGCTAAACTTAGTCCTACGTAGACCCACGATGCCAGTGACATTTCCCCTCCCTACTCCACACAGGGTTGATTCAGTTACTGTCTTGCCTTCCCACCTCCTCAGCCTTGAGATGTCCACCTGGCTGGCTGGGCACTGAAACTGCAGGGATTTCCTCTGGACCTTCAGCCCTACTAGATCTTCCATGACGACCTCCTGGCTTTCATCCAACTGAGTGTTCTCCTGCCCCTTGTGGTGAAGGTACCATGCGTTAATGCAGGTGTATTCCGCCTTATCTGTGACTTGTTAGAAAAGCAAGCTTATGGGGGCTCCACCCTGCACATACTGAATCAGAAACTCTGGGAGTGAGCCCAGACTTTTAACCATCCATCCAGGTGGTTCCAATGCACACTCAAATTCAAGAACTACCGCTGTTATGTATTGGGTTGGCCAAAAAGTCTATTACTTTTTCCCATAAAAGACACATTTTTCACTTTCACCAATACCTTTATTGATTTGGATATTTTGAGTATGTAGGTTATCTCCTGCTATTGGCTTCTAGTGGGTATTGGCCAGGGGTGCTGCTAAACGTCTTCCAATGCATATGACAGCCCCATAGCAAAGAATTATTTGGCTGAAATGTCAATAGCACCAAGAAACTTTGCAAACCACCTTTGACATGTTCAATCAGTCAAGCGCCTTCTCCGTACACTGCACAAATCTTTTGTGTCCATTTTAGTTGTGTTTTTACCTTTTTTATATAATAAAGCATAATACACCAAAAATGTTGCATATCTACTTCCATCTTCAATATTAAAATGTCTGCACCAAAATTCACTAATTTTGATAGTTTTTTAAAAATACATGCTGATATGACAGCAGTCACAATACAATCTAACAAAATTGTTTGGAATGAGGTTAAAGACAAGTAAGCTCTAGCAGAGCAATTGTACGGAAAAAACTAAACGGACTTTTTGGCCAACCCAGTATTTCCTGGATCCTGGTGGGTTAGTTAGCCTTCCAATTTTAGAAAAAATCCTTATGGGAAAAAACTTTACAAAATAATTGATGTGAGTAAAGGAAATTTCAAGCACCATATAAAACATTTCTGGGATGGGCAGAAATTCTGATGCCCACAAAGTATGTTCACCAGTCATTAAACAGTAACAAAGATCTTTTAACCATATACATGTTTTTTTCTGGTCTGTCTTTCGTGCAGCTTAGCAATGCCCCAAAGCTTAGGGCATATTTTTAAAATAAATTCTCCTGTTCCTAAGTGACATGGTTTGTTTTTTCCATGCTGATGGTAGAAACTTTGAAAATGCACAAAAATTGAAAGATAAGAATTTAAAAAATCATTTACAATTCCACTGTTATGGATAATCTGTGGCACATTGTGGCATGTTTTCTCCTTCTATGAAAACTGCTTTAACATGGTGCAGATCCTAAGAGAGACTTTTTGCTTGTTTGTTTAAATTATGGTTAGTGTCACTATCTTTATATACATCACTCAACGTGATTGCAGAATAGCAAAGGACAAAACGAGGGAAAATGAAATTATTAGACACATGCATCTTCATAAGTGTGCAAAAACATCCTCCAGAAAATTCTATATGTTTGAAAACATACATGTCAATATAACATATAGACTTTTTAAAGCAGTGGGAACATACAGTATACATTTTGCAACTTGCTTTTTTACATTCAGCAAGATGCTTTATTAGCAGTATGCTTTTTTTATGAGCTCTGTTGGATTTCATTATATGGGTGACCCACATTTCTGAAGCCAACAATGCAGGCCAGTCTCAGGACAGTGCCTAAGCCAATGAAATGTATTCACCAACCAACAAGTATTTCAAAATAACTCATCTCAAGTTACATTTCTAGTACATTGCAGGGTTTCTATGCTTCCAGTAGTACTGCCTAAGTTTACCTTTCTTTTTCCCTGTGCTTCTTCACAGTCCTGAGCTTGTCCGCATTCTGCAGAGCTTTGCATCTTTCTGTGTCTCTGCATTACTCCCAATACTGCATCACAGAAGTCTCAACGCTGTTAAACACGTTTTTTAGACACAGAGATGAGAACATTGACCCAAGACAAAATTCTTTTTACTTCACAGATGGAGGGGAAGGCTAGATATATTCATGTTAATAGTTTTTGATCCATTACATCATTTATCTCATCATTCTCCTGTTAGACATTTGGTTTGTTGCTTTTGTTACTGGAAACAATAATGCAATGAACATTTCTGCTGCCATCATCTAAATGCTTGACTGGGGCTGGGGGGTTTGCCTCTGTGGTATTGCTGGCAGGAGGTCTCTGTGCCTCTCCATGTGGGCTTCTCCATAGGACTGCTTGGAGTCCTCCGTCTCCTTGGTCTCCGAGCGTCCTCAAGATGGCAGTTGGCTTCCTCCAGAGTGAGGTCCAAGAGAGAACAGGTGGTCACAACATCTTTTCTGATCTAGCCTCAAAAGCGAAACACCACCCTTCTTCCATATTCTATTGATGACGCACAGGCCAGGCCTGACACAGTGTAGGATGGGGGCCACACAAGGACGAGACTACCAGTGGAGGGGAGCACTGGGGGCCTCTTGCAGACTAGCTACCGCAGATCCACGTAGCCACTGCCCAGAGGACGCACAGCCTGTTTCTGGCACTCCAGGAGGCTCCCTCACGCCTTTTCCCAATATCGTCACTTTCCTCCAGCCCAGAGGTGGCCACCTTCTGACTCTGTCACCACAAATTGATTTTGCCTGGTCTTGAACTTGGTGTCAATAGACTCATTCCCTTTTGTGTCTGGTTTGTTTCACTCAACGTTGCGAGCTGTGTGTACAGAGCACCTGTCCATGTGTGATGCGATCTTGTGGCTCAGCTCTGGTTCTGACGCAGACAGACGTGCGTGGTGTGCAGAGAACATCCTGAATAGGTCTCCCGTGGGGAATCAGGCCTGCATTGCACCTAGGCCGCTTTGAGACTTGCTTTGGCTAAAAACTCCCTCACCCTGAATTGAGGAAACAAATGCTTACTGCATATCTTTAAAGTAACTTCCTAAAATCTATGCTAAACCTTTCAAGTTTGGGTGTAACCAGTTCAACCTCTTTTCCCTTTATATTTGCAAATGACCTTTATCTTAAAGGGATTAGCAACATTCTTTCTTTTGTTATGGTAACCACCTAAAGCAACCTGTGCACAGTGAAGGAGGACCCTCCTTGATGTAATCTACCTAGAATATCAATAAAAGCCTGTCAAGGCATAGGGTTGAGGCCCCTCTCTCTTGATCCTTGAGAGATCGGCCACACATCCCTTTTCCTCCACTGGATTCCTTTAGTCCGTGTGAATTAGTTCGTCACTTGTCCAGGGATATAGGACAAGCATTCCACAACAACACGTGGTCCTGCGGGACGGGACCGAGACATGTGTGGATGTGAATCATTCTCATTGCTCATAGCAGTAGTTCATCCTTTTTAATTGCTGAGTAATTGCCGTGATATAAAACCACACGGGAGACATTTGGCTTGTTTCCAGTTTTGGCTATTTTGGGGCTATGCACATTCTTGTAGATGTCTCTTGTTTGACATATGCACTCAATTCTTTCAGGTTCTGCGACAGACTTTTAAAACTCCGTACTTAAGCAAGCTAAATTTCACTGGCGTCTTCACTGCCAGTGGTTCTGACTCACAGCAAAAGGGCATTGTTGGTCAAACTCATGGTAAAATGCTCACCCTGAAGAGGGCACTTGATGTGGTCATTAATCCCGTCACATGCTGTGGTGGAATTTCTACTCGGATATGATGCTACTGGCTGGGGATAACTTGAAACTTGGCAGTCAGGTTTCACAACGGTGTTTCCTGCTTTGGAGAATTCAGTCTTGACACAACTGCCTTTGCCTGGGGTGGTTAGGGGTCTAATCTTTCCTAATATAGGGAGTCCAACTCTGATAAACTGAAGACTTTTTTTCTAAGGCTATTATTACAAGTCCAACTGTGGGAAGGGGGAAGGATAAGAGCATTGCTCATTTAAAAATTAGAGGGTTCATCCAAGTGACGGAGGGAAGAAGACACCAAAGATGGGAGAGGTAATTCTTTCTGATAAAGCTGACAAGGCATCTGAGAACTGAGGGTCTTTAATAGCTTCCAATTGTTAAAATGTGACTTCACTCATAGTTTAAAATTATCTTAAAGTATTGCTAGAAAGGGTAAGAGCACCAGGAAAAGATTCTAAGACTTCCCAGACCCACTAATGTATAAATTATTTAACTGAGGGTGAAGTATGGTATTCAGAGAGCCTGGAGAAAATGTCTCTGTTTGTTTTACTGGTATATGTCATTGTGTTTGGTAGGTTAAGTAAAGAGACTTCCTCTAGCTGTCAGCTAGAGGAGTGTGAAATGAATTATTCTAATTTTGTTAAAAGAGCACATATATAACTTGTTGTTTGTTTGTTTATTTTTCCTCCATTTTTTGAAGCACAGGTAAGTACAAGGGCATGAGCTGATGGGGAACAATGGCATGAAAACTCCGAACATGGCGTGGCTCTGTCTACCTCAACGTGCTTCCACGCACTAAAACCACTAATGGAAACCAATCAACCGATATAGATAAATGTATTCTCTCCCATTTTACCAGTAAGGCAGTACGACAGTAACTCACAGGCCCATCGGCATTGCCCCGCATGGATCTCGCATCCTTACACTGTGGCACAAAGCACTTCTTTACTGGTGACAAAGCAGAGGCGATGCACTCTGAGAGCTACCAGCCACTCCTAGAAAGTGTTAGCAGTGGCTTCACAAATGCAGTTCCACCAATCACAACTAGAATTATTCTGAGACAACCATTTAACATTAGCTTTAGGTCCTGACCAGTTGCCAGGACCGATCATCCTTAGCCTCCGCTCGAGTTCTTTGGGCCCTGACCAAGCTCACCAGGGCCAAAGCTGTGGAGCGGACGTCAGTCTGGACTTGGTGCCGTATAGCCAGCCCTCGCGTGCTATGGCCACGCTTCTTCAAGGGGCTTGCTGCCCACTCTCTCTCCTCGGACCTTTCTCCTTCCTTGATGATGCACGTTTTGCTTCCCACTCCCGTCCATTTCATTTCATTTTTGCTAACTTCCCTTTTCGCTTCAAAGTTCCTTTTCAGTTTTTTTCCCTCCCCGGAGTCTCCCTCTTTCACCCTCTGACTTCACCCATCACTTCTACATGAATGATGCCCCAAATCAGTAACAAGCTTGCCCTAAACATTAGCTGCCGTTTACAATTGCCTCCTGGAATCTATTTCACACATTCTTCAAACTGAGCGTGTCCCAAACTCTCTCTCTCCTCTCACCCCAAACTCCGCTGTGCTTCCCTGTTACCTAACAGTTATTGGCACCGTGCGCATGTAACTCTTGTGCGTGGAAAAAAGTTGACATAGCAGACCTGACACTGCTATCCTTGGAAATCCTTGCTTACAAGGCTGGCTGGCACCTGGGGACTTGGCCGCCCAACAGTTCCCTACACTGACATGAAACTTCCCCTAAGGGATACTGGCTCGCTGTCGGCGCTGCTTACACAGACAGTGTGGCTGACGCTGAATGCCTGTTTTCCTCTGGAAGTCTGGCGTTTTGGTGAAGGCTAGATGGAGGGTACCTATGCAACCAGTTCTCAGTTAAAAGCCTGGGCGAGTCTCTGAGGAGCATCCCCAGGAGATAAGACTTCACAGTGTTGTCACAACTTGTTGTTAGAGGAATTACACTGGTCCTGTGATACCACTGGTGAGGACTCTCGGAAACTTGCACCCGATTTCCTCTGCCTTCATTTCCCTTTCCCTTGCTGATTTTACTGTATATCCTCTTGCTGTCATCTCAGCCACGAATGTGACCATATGATGAGCTCTGGGAGTCCTCCCAGCAAATCACTGAACCTGGGGGTGGTCTTAGAGTCCCCTGATGTACCTGAGTATGATTCCTAACTCTCCTTTCTTTTCCTTATCCTCTGTGTTCAATTAATCACCAAAACTATCATCAGCTCTATCGCTGTTTTGAAGAATATGCTCTGTATTCTGCACCGTTACCTCCTTCATGCTACAACCGTGACTCCATCTGGGCACAACTCTCCACCACTCCGCCACCCTAAAAACAGCGGAACCCAAAGGCTGGAGGACAGCACCAAGCCAGCACCACGGGGGAAGTGATCTCTCAAACCCAGCCTCCTCAGCTGCACGATGGGGATAAAAACAGTGCCTGTTTCAGTGGGTTGTTGTCAGGGCGAAATGAGAAAACACATATAAACTTTATCAGATTGTCTACATACAGTGCTTAGCAGGAAACAATACTTCAACAAATGTTGTCTGCTGTTTCTGTTGTTATTATTAATAATCTGCACACTCCACATGTGATGTTCAGGCTGTTCCAGCACCAAAACCACTTTGTTATGAAATTAGGACTTCAGCTTCTCACTTCTATAATCTGCAGGGCAGGCCCACCCCGAAACGCAGGCATCTCCGTCAGATTCCAAGCAGCCTGGCATTTGGGGGTGCTGTTGTTCTCTGACTAGGTGTGCCAGTGTGGGGCCACGGGGAGACAGAGCTGTCTTGTGTTTGCAGAGGATGGGATGGGGAGGCAGGAGGCCGGGGTGGCCGTGGAGTTCTCCAGATTCCTGATGTTGCCGCAGCAAATATTTGTTTCCTAAACAGGAAGCTGTGCAAAACCACCAGCTACTTCAGAAGAAAAAGCCACCGTCCAGGACTGGAGAGCCAGGAGCATCACAGACAATAAAAAT
This sequence comes from Macrotus californicus, assembly GCA_007922815.1. Taxonomy (NCBI): domain Eukaryota; kingdom Metazoa; phylum Chordata; class Mammalia; order Chiroptera; family Phyllostomidae; genus Macrotus; species Macrotus californicus. Next base: position 12,802 of record VMDR010020126.1, read on the forward strand.
GGAAATTAAGGCATTCTCTCTGTCACACACTCAAAATCAGTATGTGAGGTGATGGATGTGTCGGTTAACTAGATGGGGGACCCTTTCACAAGGCACACAGGCAGACCTTGGAGATGCTGCAGGTTCTGTTCAGATCACCGCCATAAAGCAAGTCGTAATCTTTTTGCCAGTGAAGAGTCTTGCCTTCCATTTGTAAAAAAACACAGCATCTGTGAAGTGCAACGGAATGAGGTATGCCTACATCGAATCATCACGATGTACAAGTAAGAGTTTCTATTTTTGGTATATTCTCTGATTCCCAGGAATTTTTGTCTGAATAAAAAACCTTTTGGGATCATTACAAAAGTTACCCCCAGTAGAAATAATGAAATCATAAGTTCATAAGAGACATAAAGCTTACAGAGCTGAATCATTAACTCTAAAATTCCATTTTATTAAAAATCACAGAAATGACTTCTGATGAAAAACAAACAGGAAAAAGCAAAGGCAAATTGGGAGTATATTAACTTTATTTTGAATTATAACAACCTGGAATATTTCATCAAACAAATGGACATAGTGAAAAATTTTAGAGGTTCAATTAAGCAAATAATTTGCATAAGAATTGCTAGTTCTAAGTCTTAGAACTCAGAGCTCATTAAATTGTGAATTAGATTAACATAAAGTAAAAATCTGTGTGCAAAATGAATGCAATTTAACGTTAAACAACAGACCTTTTTCAGTCTTTGGTGAGTGATTTATATAATCATATTACCTTCTAAGGGTAATAGCATAGCCTTCTACGCTAGAGGCGTCTCAGCTACAGTAGGAAGGCCTCCATATTGTTAAAGCTACCGGATTCATTTTTAATGCCCTAACGTTGATCAAGAACATTATGCACATAAAGTGATCTAATGAATAGGCCAAGGAAAACATACTTTAGTGAAAACAACATTATGTGTGTGATTTCACCCCAGTTTTGTCTTTTGGAACTTTGCCATCAGTATCTGTAAAACTGTTGTGATTTTGATCAGTGATGGGCAACCATTTTCAGCCTAAGTGCTCTAACTAAGGGAAAAACATATAAAACATTTAAGGCCACATTATTTTCCTCTTCAAAATAAATGTAGCTTTATGAAATTCCCATGGGTGGGGGGAAATGTGTAATTGTACAACTTTGCTGAATGAAAGAAAGTCAGTGAGGAAATTGGCACTGCTTTTCAGCTACTAAAATTTTTTTATATGGGTGTTTTAGCAATATAGACAGCTTTCTAATTTTTTGTCCTGAAATTAGACTGCAGACGTGTTGCCTAGTGAGTCAGGCTGTCGGGGTCTCTGGGGGCTGTGGGTTGTCATTACTAGCTTTGCTTGTGACATTGACTAAAATAAGCTGATTTTGGTTGGTTGATTATTTTATCGATCATGACAAACTTTAAGAGAACATCTTCTAATTTCAAAATTATATTCTATTATTTATTGACTTCAAGAAAATGCTTTTAGTGACACTGCAAGATGGTTAAAAAAATCTTTTGGGATTACATTTCTCTCCATTCTAACATGTATTCACATAGAGCGCTGGCTGGAAACCAGCAGCACACGAACAAGAAAACGAGAGCTGTGTTTTTCCGTAGCAGAAACACCATCGGCGTCTGACGTGGCGGATTACAGGAAGAGGGTTCATTGTTGCGTGTGCAGTTAGGCACTGACTGAGGCGTGTAGACACCCTTGAATACAGAGTGCATCGATGATACATTTTGACACCCCTTCTCAAAGGAGTAGTTCAGTAAAACCCAGGTTTCTTTCTTGGAATCAATCAGTGCATGCATAGATGAACACTTACTGAATACTAATAACAGTCTTTGATTACTTATAGCCTCCAATATTAATAGCGACATATTGTACCTGCACACATCACATTTTATCTAAGGACCTCAAAGTCACTGTATCAAGCAATGTGATCTGGAAGCTCAAGATTCCAGAGCATGTTAAATCCACTTAGTTATGGCACAGGAAGTAGATTCCCAATGATAGAACCAAAGTAAAAGCTCAAAGAAACAAGGCTAAATTTTGTGTGGTTTGTAATTTTCTGAATTTCCAAATTTGCCACTTGCATACTACCGTATCCACACTATGGACAACAGATAAAAATGATTTTTACATGTTGGGAATAAGACGAGGATCAACTCACAAAGGAACAATTTGTCTTTTTATAGTGCAACAGTCCATCTTTGAAAAGCACATGGTGGAACGTCAGAAACGGCTTTTTAATAACGCAACTTTACACATCATTACGTCTTAGTAGCCATGGCTATAATCCTTGGGCGGAAGAAAACATTCTGCCCTGGAATGACATACATGTGTACGTGTAAAACAGAATGGAGGTACACATTTTAGCACACTTACATTTAACACAAAAGCAAAAGTGCATTGATTCACTGAAGGTCAGACTTTCAGTCTTTTAAAGGCTTACAGTATTTCTGTCTTCTTACTTAAAGCTCTTGGAAGGGTTGACAATTAAGAGTTTAACTACTAACAATTAGAGAAACCCATGTTAGCACAGTTTAAAATGAGCGTCTGTGGAACCCGCGGAACTGCCAGGCCCTGCCTGAGTGGGGTCACAGGCCAGTGTGAGAAGCCCATGTAAATGAGGGAAGGGGTCCCTGAGCTGCTCTGATCTTGCTTCAGGGCACAAAGCACAGCTCTTCTTGGGCAGGGACCCAGGGTGGGCATTCAGAGCATTTTCTGTCTTAGAAGAATTTCCAACACTATTTAAAAGCAATTTTTAGTTGGACAATGTGGTTAAGATTTCTACCTTTCAGTTAAATATGCAACTAAGTTAGCTCTTCCTGTGTCCTTCTTTACTTCGGAGGAGGCGCAATATGCGTTCATTTTTGGTTAGTTCTGCAGGAAGTTTATTGGCCTGAAAGGAGATAAGATAGGCGTTAGTGAATTCCTGTAGTTGGTGTGGTTTTAGGGGCTCCACAGAGGGGCCTGTGGCCCAGTCTTGCTTCTCCACTGGTGAAAATCCCCCCTGGACTCTCCGTTTTGTATCAAGTCATTCAAGGTCTCTTTTAAATGTGAAAATATCACAGTTATTTTCTTCCCTCATTGTTAGGGCTATTGTTCTGTCTAGCCGTATCTCTTACCAGACTGCACTTTCCTGGATGCCGGGGTCCGTGTCTTATTCATCATGTGTTCTCACTGCCAGCACAGTGTCTAGCATACTAGTATGTGCTCAAGAAACACTGGTAACATTAAATTTGATACCTTATATTTAACTAGTTTATTTATTATATGAGGCAGTCTGTGTGATAGGAACTTGAGATTCAGGACAGGTATCTTTTGATGAGAAGGCAGATACACCTGGGGAAGGCAGCTTCGGTGGCCACTACTTCCCACATCTCCTGCCTCATTGTATGTCCTTTCTTTTCACAGGGCTGCTGAGACACATTCCCCACGCGTTTATTTAGTGAGCGAGTCCCCATCACATGCAATAAATGGATGGGGCAGTGGTTCTTACACTCCTTGGTCTCAGGGTCTTTTTACACTCAAAAATTATTGAGGATCCCGGTGAACTTTTGTTGTTAACTTATTAGACACAAAAACTGAAAGAAAAAATTTGTTAATTTATTAAAAATAACAAACCCATTGCAGGCGAACATAAATAATATATTATGAAAGCTAATCAAATTTTCAAAAACACAGTGAGAAGAGTAGCATTGTTAATAGTTTTTCATATTTCTATAGTGCCTAATAGAAGATAATTGGATTCTCATATTTGTTTCTGTATCCAATCCGTTGTGATATGTTGCTATGCTTTGGTTTGAAGAGTGGTTTGAGGAGGAAAGCTCAGCTTCACACAGGTAGGTAAGTCAGAAAAGAGACGCGCATTTTAACTGCCTATTCAGATCACTGTAGAGATTCTTGTTCGATGCAGCACCAGCACAGCACAAGGGCTACTTAGTTGCTTCAAGGTAATTGCAATGTGGAATTTGAAACTGTACCAATGCACTTTTCGTATTCTGTTACATTAAAATCCACAGGTCTAGCTAGGTACAGGCAGAGTTTTTTTTTACCCACGCATGATTTATAACATCATGCACTCGTCATTTAGAAAATATTAGTTCACTGACTTGTGCAGACCTTCCACATGTTGACACATTTCATTACATAATATCAAAAGGTCACATTCATCAGTATTCCTGCTGATTCAACAGCAACAGCAACAAGCCTTTAAGCGTTAGAAAGCTGCCAGGCTCACACGGTGGATACAAGGCATTCTTTCAAGTCAAAATGACTTCAGTTAAAACAGGACTGGCTCACTCGGCAACTGCCACCGGTGCACAGCGGCTGCATTCAGTGCGCAGAAGCGCTTTCCGTGTACTTCGCACTCTGTCACACGGAATATGAAAGACGTGTAGCATGGGTCAAGATTTCCTAAAAGTAAAATTGTTTATTGATTCAGCAAAGATGTTCTTGAGTAAAACCAATACTTTTGTAAAGTAATTTACAAAATTTGTAAAAGAACTTACAAAGGTTTGTAAAATCACTCGCCAGGACTGTTTGCTGCCTCTGCTTTGATGTGCTTTTCCCATGTGAAAGCAAATGCCAGCCCAGTGAAAAGGGCAAATAACATCCTGGTGTTAAGAATACTGTTTTGCAAAATTACTCTATCCAGCAAAGCTATCATTTAGAATGGAAGGGAAGATAAAGTGCTTCCCAGATAAGGTCAAGTTCAAGGAGTTCATCATCACCAAGCCCTTATTATATGAGATGTTAAAGGGACTTATCTAAGAAAAAGAAGATCAAAAATAGAAAAATAGGAACAGTAAAATGACAACAAACTCACAGTTATTAACAACTGAACCTAAAACAAAAACAAAAACAAACTAAGCAAACAACTAGAACAGGAACAGAATCATAGAAATGGAGATCACACAGAGGGTTATCATTAGGGGAGTAAGTGGGGAGAGAGAGGTAAAAGGTACAGGGAATAAGAAGCATAAATGGTAGG
>VMDR010020127.1:0-17763 GCA_007922815.1 Macrotus californicus
TTCTTAACTGCTGGTTTCAGAATGCATTAATCAGCACTTACTGCTCTGACGACTCTAAAGTCGCAGTGAACGATGACAATAAACATTTATTTATTGCTCTTGGAACATGAAGACTATTGGCCACGTGCAGCTGTACTCCGTGTCTTTTCCACTTTCTGAGCCCGGGCTGAGGGACCGCCCTCTCTATAAAGCATCTAGTCTTGTGGCAGAGGGTCAAGATTCCAGAGGATGAGCTAAACAGTTGCGTTTAAGCTACTTGATTGGGCATATACTCTGCTCTCCTGCGTAGACTGGCAAAAGCAAGCCACCTAGTTAGGCCTGAAAGTCAGGTGAGTGAAAGAAAAGAGTAAATAAAATTTATCTTTTTATTTCCACATATTCAATTTCCTCCTGCCTACACATTCACACACACAAATAAAACTCCAGGATCTTGAAATCTACTTCAGATCTAAATATCGCCTCCCAAGTTTCCTAAGAAGACAAGTTATCTGGGTCTACTACCCAATAAATACAATCAACAAAAAATGATGGGTCAAAACAGAGAAACTGCAACACTCCTTTCCAGAAATTCAGAAAGGGGAAGAACAATTCCACCGGGAAAATAACAAAAGGACTTCTTACCCCAGTGGTGGCAGATGTTCTTTGATTGAGCCACATTCTTCTCCCTGAGAATGACTCCCTAGTTCACTGCTGTCTGTAGCTCCTACATCCCCTCGGAAAAAGACTTTTGCATTTTCTTTCTTGGCCACAGCTGGTACGGGCTTTGGGAAATAGATTTTTGGGGGGAGGATTATCAACTTTCCCAGCCGTCTTCCTATCTCAGGAGGCTGAGTGCCCAAAGATCATTTATAAATTTAGCAACCAGTTTCTTTGCCCCAGTCAGAGCTCTGTATGCCAGATATATATATATATATATATATATATATATATATATATATATATATATATATATATGGAGAGACAGAGGGAGAGCGAGAGAGAGAGAGAGAGAGAGAGAAATGAATTACTTTAATGATATGATTAGGTTTAGTTTGAGCTTATCAAACCTCTGTTTTTGGACTTCTGTGGGACCAGGGCCTTAGTCTATTTCCCTGAGCCACTTTAAAATAATCAGATATTTTGATAAAATATCTTTTTCCAGAACCTGAATTTTACTTAGTTTTAATCAGCTTTAATAGCCCAAGCCTTTCTTTCTTTAAAAGATTTTATTCATTTATTTTTAGAAAGAGGGGTGTGGAGGGAGAAAGGGAGGAAGAGAAACATCTATGTGAGAAACATCAACAGGTTGCCTCTCATACACACCGTGACTGGAGACCAAATCCAGGCATGTGCCCCGACCTGGAATTGAACCTGCAAACTTTCAGCTGCAGGAGACACCCAAACAACTGAGACACACCAATCAGGGCCAAGCATTTCTTTATTTTAAATTTCTATCTCAGAGTAAACGAGAAACAGTTCCTTTTTAAAAACTTTCATTATTCTTGGATTGCCTAAGCTTGTTATTTTTGTGTGTGTGTACCTATTTGCAGATAGGGTGATTCTTTTCTGAGTTTCTCAACTGTGGAAATACATCCATGCTGGTAACATTGTTTCAAATCTCTTTGCCCAAAGTCAAAATTTTAACAACTTCATTTTCAGCCTTCCCAATTCTCATAGTCGCCATATTGCGCTGCATAATAATGGCTGCCATTTGCCTTTTTTTTTTCTAGGCTAAGAATACAATCTGCGGCCCAGCACTTGTTATGTTTTTCTAGCAAAATTCCAGTGTTAGGTATCAATTCTATGGTTTTTGCCGTGGTCACAAACAACGCTGAAATCTCAATGGCTTATGAGAATGAACGTTTATTTCTTGCTTTCCTCATATGAAAATTACAGCTCCACGTATCTTCTTATTCAAATGGGCTCAAGCAATAGTTCCTATTTGGGTTAAATCGTTCTCATGGAAGATGACAAAAGCTAAAGAAACCAAACTGAACCATGAAGTTCTATTTAAAGCTTCTGTTTGGAAGGGTGTGGCATATTATTTGCTCACATTTTATTGGTCGAAGCAATTTATGTGGCCAAGCCTGACAGTGGGTAGGGAAAGTTTTTACACTGTCAAGAGAGGATGTGAATATTTGGGAAGGGTAGTATAATCTTACTCCACTATATTAACCTTCTTTGTCATGAGAAATATTTTTATAATCTCCAAATAGTAATGGTGTAGAGAGATTACTGCCTCGAGTGGGGAATGAGATACTCAGATATCTAAGATCCAGCCCGAAATATAATTGATTTCTATTTGTTAAGTATGTTAGGTAGATTACACATGACAAAGACCTGGGTGCTAGGTTTTAACTGCCTGTTTAAGATTGAGAGTAGAAAAACATCTTTCTCTGTAAGCAATTTTGTTGGCTTCCAGGGCCTCGGTAGATGAAGGTTTGTCTCGTAAGGGAGAATTACTAGAGAATTTCTTTCCTCTCTCTCTTTTTTCCCTCCTCAGGGGGAGAGAGAGAGAGAGAGAAAGAGAGAGAAAGAGAGGGAGAGAGAGACCCAACTATAATCTTTCCAGAATTAAAAAAAGGGGGAGGAATAGAGAATAAAGTGTTCTAATAATAACTCTGAAGGACTTGTGAAGTGGACCAAATAATTGCTGCTACTCTATCACTGGCCATAGGCGTGTTATAATAGGAGATACTAGCTACGTGACACACACAAAACTTCTTTTCCTGATAAATTGAAGATGATCCTTTGAGATAATAAAAACTTGTGTGGGAAGGAGATAGAACATACTTGCGTTTGCTTCCGAGCGATTAGACAGTGGGGGAGCCGAACCAACTCTGTAATTTATTGTTCCTTTCAACTCCTAGTTAGTATTGCTTTTATTTCATTAGAAGAACTGCACTTTCCCTGTTTGATTTTAGGGGCTGTTGATGCTTAATTTTGTGTATGAAAAAAATTATCTCAATTCTGAAGGTAGATTAAGAGGACAGGTAAATAAAATATGTACATATAATAAATTCATTGCTGTTAAAAACTGTTTCCTAGGAAAATGGGTGAATGTGCTGCCTGCTTCAAAAGATTTTGATTGAAAAATATTCTGACCAATTATCTCTTGAATTAGATGAACTGACTTTTATATTGGTCGTTAAGACATTTTTACACACTGCTGTTTTTATACTTTGTGTGCTCTCTTCTTTTTCTGTTTTCATCATCATTTTGTGGGTGATTATTCTCATAAGCAAAAAATCTTCAAAAACAAATGGCAGATTTTTCACAAACTGGTTGAAAATTTGCTATTCCTTTTCTAATACTTGCTTTTTTCTTCTCTTTTATTCTTGAAATAGATCAATGGATTTTACCAGCTATTTCCTATGAGAGAGTGTTATAGATTTATAGTGCTTTAGGAACACATTTTCTGGTTTTTATGCATTTTCTTTTGATAAAATGATATAATGAGAACAGAAATGGTATAACATTTGTCCTTTCTTCAGACAAGCTTAAGACTCTCACGTAATTCTACTCAGTTCCTGGTTCAAAGTTGATTCTTTTTCTGGCTCTTGGCAGCATGGATAAAGGCTGTGCTATAATTATGTTATAAATTGGTTTGGACATAAGAAACACTGATCTAAATACTGTAAGTCAAGGGCTGATGTTACTATCTCCAGAAATAATTTAATAATCTTTTAATTTTCTTTAAAAAACCATGTAAGTGGTTTTAAACACTGCTAGAATAAATTGGAAACGTTAAAGGACATTTTCAGTGTGCGTATGATTTCTGGTTGGAGCTATTTATGTCTCACGAGGAAATTAAAGGAGATGCCAAACTATGCTACACGTTTTGTCACTAGAGAGGGTTCTTTGGGTGTTGCAGAAGGAATTTAGGGACATAAACACACACACACACACACACACACACACACAGGACTTCAAGTGGCAGTGGCTAGATTTATTAAAGCAAAAGTATACTCTCAGAGGGAGTAACTAAGAGCAGGCAGAATCCAAGAGCAACTGCACGGATCCTTCAGGGTTGTGCTCCTTTTATTCTCTTGGGCTGGGGAAAAGAAGGCGTTTATTTTTAAACAATCTAATCTGTTTCCTTGATTTCCCTGGGCTTATGTCCTTTTTTATGCTTACAGTTCCTGTCCACGATTTTGACTTCTACCCTAAATCCTCTAGGTTTGCTCACAAAGGAGCTCAAAACCCAATACTAGCTTATAATAATAATAGAGAGGTCACTTCGAGGTGACTTGTGTGCAGGCCTGCATGTGCCCTAATAGGAATTTCTCTTTGCCCCCATGCCCTCAGCCCCAGTCTCAGGATGGCTGTGGTCACCCCACAAAGCTATTTACCTGCTTAGTCAGATGTTTTGTTCCCTTATGCTTCCTCTTTCCTCGTTAATATCTAACTAGTTGCCTACCTAACAGTTTCACTTAAAAGCCAGCATAGATGGAATGTTTATTAAGTGAAGTTCAAAAAAAATTGTAAGCCAAATTCAGGCATGAGTTTAGAACTTAAATCAGATCACAGAAAACATAATTGTTCCTTAATGAGCCAGATTCTGCCAAGCCAGATTCTCTCATTCCCTAGCAGAAAATAAGAAGCTTATTAACTACATACAGTAATTCTCTCAGGTTTCTGAAAGGGCTTATTTTAAAACTCATGACTTAGATTCAATTCAAAAAACAACATTAACAATTTGGGACACCTGTTATTCAGTGTGAAAATGCCCTTTCCCACTCCACTTTTTATAATGTCAGTGGGAACACTAAATGCAATTTTATCTCCATGACTGACCAGCTCCATAATTTATGTGGAACCAAGCTGGAGTTCTATATTTAACTTGCACTAACTCTATAGGAAAATGCTTAAAAAATGCCATCTTTAGAATGTCACAATTATAGACTTCTGGCATCACATACACAACTTATCATTATCCCACACCTATTGTACCTCCACATATAAATATAAATGTTGCAGAGATCCATGTAGAGGGGGTAAGACATTTAGCATTATTTAGGCTTTTGTGAAAGCATTGCTTTTTACTAATATTGGTTCAGGCATCAGAAAGGAAGCTCAATTGAAATGTTCCTTAGATGAGGAAAGAAAGAGAGGAGAGGACCTACACAGAAAATTGGCTGTAAAGCTTTGACCTAATCAGGTATGATCTAGTTAGGGACAATGCCCTGAGTTCCTTGAGTTGAGTCTCCTCTGACAGAGATGAGTCACACTGAAGCCATTAAACTGGATAAACTTTTGTATTCTGTTAGCTTAAGGTTATCTGGCTACTCATATAATTCTGATAAAACAGCTCTAATTTATTGAGTACATTCAATTCTTATACCCACATTATGAGATATTTAAAGAATGAGAGGCTCAAAAGGTCAGGTGTTTGAGATCCCACAAATGGTAGGTGAATGAGCCAGGATTTGTCCGAGGTAGTGAGGCTGAAAACCAGCTTTTCACCCTGTGCCTCGTACCTGTTGTGCTTTGGGTACTGTTTTATTACTCATAAGTTTCAACATTCACCAGATGATTGTTGGCTCCCTGAATTTGCCCAAGCTGTTTTGTTTACTTTTCAGCCTGTCATCACAACCCATTCAATTCCCTTCCTCCCTCCCGTACCCCCAGTCCAAGGAAAGGTCCCAGTTCTTCACCTGCAAAGCCTTATTAATTTAAATGAGCTCTGGAGTTAGATTAGTCACCTCCTGTTTACTAGCTATGGGGTCTTGGTCACATTAACAAACTATTCCATGATAGTTTTTTAATTTATAAATTGCCAATAACTATTTTATACTAAGGTTGTGATGATAGTGTGGGAACTAAAAAAATACTTTTTCTTTCACCTTTCAAGTTCTTCTAGCTGGGCTAATAATTAAATTAACAAAGACAGATTAACAGGAGAACATGTACAAAGTTTATTATGGACATACATGCCAGGGACATCATAAGATATGAGATTCCTAACGCATTGGCAGTTGAGGGTTATATGCCATAAGGACAAAGGAGAAGGGGCAGGGGTCTGAGATATCGAAGGAAAGAGCCAATTTACAGGTAGCTGAGGAAGAGCAGAACACTTGAGGCAGGTACATTTTTGCTAGGCAAACCAGAAACATGGAACGAGACAGTGGGGAAGCCCTGGAACCTTTCCATCTAATGCTAACATGACTATGGTGAATATGTTAAGATTCCCTTCCTGGAGCAGGCCTTTCTACCTTAAATCTCAGGCAGAAAAGAGAGAGGGTCAAAAGTTCTTTCAGAGTCTTTTCTTTCTTAATAACTAGCTTAAAATCAATATCCCAAAAAGCATAGTTCTGGGGTGGCAAAATTTTGGTTCCCTTCAATAGTAATTGAGTTAATACATGTAAAATGATCATAATAGTGCTTATTGCATAGTAAGTGCTCATAATAATATAAACTATTATTATTATCGCCACCAATAGCTGAATCTTGGCTCTGTGTTTCTCTATTGGAAAGCATCCAATAAATACATGATAAACATTAGTTACTTCTAATGTTATTTTGCTTATGTCGAAATAAGTGACTTCTTCTACTGAACTCAAACAGAATTTGTTTTCTTTGTGCCATCATTTATCTTTATGTTTAATTTAATACGTTAAATAATTATTATAATTATTCCTTAATTAGCCAGATTCTGTCAAACAATGGTTGTTCACTAGTTGAAAATAGGAAGCTATTAACTAACTACAGTGATTCTTCCAGGCTACTGAAATGAATTCTCATCATTGTGTGAATGTCAATCATGGAGTATGCTTACAGAAGCCTACATGGTATATAGCCTCATCCGTACCTTGGCTATAAGGTAGAGCCTACTGCTCTAGGCTACAAGCCTGTATAGCGTGTTACTGTATTAAATACTGTAGGCCATTGTAGCTCTGTGGAAGGGGAAAAATTTCCCTTTCTCTCCTCTGTTTTTTTTCTTTTGTTTTTGTTGGACAAATAATCAGATCAACAATAGGCAGATTCATAAGAGAAAGTAACATTTAATCTCATGCTCATGGGAGCACCACATACATGAGAGAGTCAGAGACCCCCACATACATGAGAGGTTCAGAGATAGAAAGGGGAATTGAGGTAATAAGACATCCTGAGCTAGAGATGAAGTACGGTTCATTGGAAGCGTTAAAAGAAATAAGCCAGTCAGCAAAAGACAAATACCATGTGATCTCACCTATAAGTGGAATCTAATGAACAAAATAAACTAATGAACAAATAGAAACAACAGGCATGGAAACACAGAGTAGACTGAATATGACCAGAGCGGCGGGGGCTGGGGGACAATCATGGAAAGAAAGGAAAAGGACTAGACAATAAACATGTATGAATGACCCACGGACATGGACAACAGTGTGGGAACTGACCGTGGGAGCGAGGTTGGGGGGGGCAGTGAGGAGATGGGCAGAGGAGAGCAAAGGGGGAAAAACTGGAACAACTGTAATAGAATAACAATAAACAATGATTAAAAAATCATTGCAGAATGATAACAGGAACAGATGTTCAGTAGTTAGTAGTTTTCCCTTCCCTACATATAGATAAAAAAAAGTTATCTGTGATAACCTCTTACAGGTGAGACCTTTAATTCTTCTAGGTAGTTAAAGGGAGAGAAAGATGTTTCTCTTGCACCTAAAGCGTTTATCTTGAAGATAAAATTGCCTTTAGCTCAAAGTAATCTGCCTACCACTGAGCCATATGGTGGAGTAACTCATTCTGAATGTACACATAACACAATAGTTAATATTCATGTATCTACATATATCTTCACATAGGACAGGTGCAGTACAAATATGGCATAGAAGATAAAAACAGCACACAGATATGGGGTGCTACCTGGAACGGAGCTTGCAGGCCTGAAAGTTTCTTGGGAGATTCAGTGAGTGAGTGGTGGGTGAATGAGTAGGCGTGATAATGCTGTACACTTAGGCTACACTACATTTATAAAAAATATTTTTTATTCATTAATAAACTAAGTTTAGCTTACTATAAATTTTGTGTCTTACTGTATAAACTTTTTAAAAACAAGATACAATATATAGCTTAGCCTAGGCCTACACAGGGTTAGAATGATCAGTTCCACTGTCTTCCACCTCCACGTTTTGTCCCACTGGAAGGTCTTCAGGGTCGTTAACACACATGGAGCTATCGTCTCCCGTGACAACAGTGTCTTCTTCTGGAAGACCTTCTGAGGGACCTGTCTGAGCTTGCTTGAGATCTCACTGTTTTCAGAATATGTCCATGATGGTTTGTTTCGGGGTTTTTTTTATTATCATAGATTTGTTTTTAAGAAAATAATGCGCTGTGAACATTTTTCTCTGTTGATGAAAACCTTTTGGAGTTGAGGTCCATGTTTTCAAACTTTTTATGGAGCCTGTGGAGGTCTGCAAAAGTTTCTGCGAAAGAATTCACCATGAATTTCCTTAGGGTTCATCTTCTTTTCCTTCTGCAGTTTCTTGCCCCTTTTCTCTTCAGCTGTGTGTTCCTGTCCCAGTTCTGTTAACTCTTCATCAGTCAACTCCTCAGGAACCACCTCTAAGAGCTCCTAATGCCATTCTCATCCACAGCCAGATTAAAGTTATTTGCCGTCTCAGCCACAACCTTGGTGATTTCTGCAACATTTGCACTAAGGTGTTACAATGTCCATGATGTCACCAGAAATTTTTCAGTTCTGTTATAATCTTATGGGACCACTGCCATATATGCAATCCATTGTTGACCAAAACTTATGTGGCACATGACTGCCATTTATCATATATGTAGTGACTTCCTTTTTGTTGTTATCCTATACCATTACTTCATTATTAGTGCTGTCTGAATTTTAATGTATTTGTCATATAATTGGACATATAATTTTTAGTTAAAATATGTTTATTGGTACATCTTAATATTTTTTAAAATTATATATCATTATAGTCCCAAAGCCCAGCATAACACTTTGCTCATTTCAAGTACTGAGCATCTGTTTTGTTAACCCTGAAACATAGGTACAATTGAAAGTTTTTAATAAGAATATGTTCTTGGTCCAGGTGACATGGGCAGGAATGCTGGCAGAGCAGGTGGAGGAACCCAGGGGGAGCCCACAGGGTACTTCCTCTACCTCAAGCCCTCACACTCCAAGGTGCAGCAGCCAAGAGCAGGCCTGGGAGCAGCCTGGGTGTTTGGGCCCAGAGCCTGGCGTGCACACTGAGAATTCCTCAGTTGAGTATGCCTGGGACTCAAGAATGGGTTGGAAGCAACCTGTGGTGCTGACCGCCACACCCTGTCAAGCACCAGGGTCCTGCCAGGCTGCAGGACTTGGAGTGGCCACAGAGTGAGTCTGAATGTGACAGGGTCATGTCAGTGATGTGAGTCTGTGCCACCCAGGTAGGCTCCTGGCTGTGCCCCTCTCCTTTGATGTGAGACCAGGGTGCCTCCCCAAGACCATTTGGAACCCTGTGCCCAGGTCACCAAAGACGTAACCTGGCCATGGCCAAGGGGTTAACCCTGAGATCCTGGGGTCCTAGCAGAAGCCTCCCAGTGGTGAAGGGTGCCTGGACCTCACTACCCTAGTGGTAAAGCCTGAGGGTCACTGGCTTGGCAAGAATCAGTGCTGGTCGCATGCTAAGCCTTCCTCTTTTGTGCCCTCAGCAGCTTCTCTGCAGGATTAGAATCCCTGTGGAGCTCCCACTGCTCCAGGGTGTCCAGGCTTGTGCCCTCCCCCCACCTCCTCCGATGCTCTCTGCCCTGCCCTGGTTCTCACTGATTGCAGCTTCTGCTCTTTCCTGCCCAACTTGCGCCAAAAAGGAAAAACTATCACTTCAACAAAGCCATTGAAAACTCAGCATCCGGTGTAGATTTAACATAAAGAAATTATACAAACCAAGAATTATGTTCTCCAAATTATGCCATGTGTTGAGGGCTGCCTTTCCAACAGAGTCAGCAGTTAGTGATTTTCCTTTCATGTGTATGCTTTTTGCAAAATAGGACAAAACACTGGAACATCTGTGTTGCTCTTTTTCTCTGCTCAGCCCAGGGCATCAGAAAGGTCTCTCTCAGGGTCAGCCCGGAAGAACCAAATCTAAATGGGGAGCACTTTTTCAACTCTGCAATCTACTCTTAAAGCCTTTACAGCTTTTTGCAACTGTAAGCTCTGACCTTGAAAGACTATTAAAACTTCATAAAGAATTTGTGCACACCCTAACAGAGGTTGAGAGTCCTCTTCTCTCCCAGAGCCCACAATGAGTCTAGCTGAAAAGTATTAACATTGAAATGAATGGGGAAGAGGAAAATCACCACGACAGGCGAATGACATGTGGTATGTCCATTTTCATACCATGGAGGAGCAGTGGCCATGAAAGGGATTGATGTGCTGACACATGATGCAACATGAATAAACCTTGAAACCTTTATTATCAGTGAAAAAGCTAGTCACAAAAGACCACATATTGCATCATTCTGCTTATATGAAGTGTCCAGGATAGACAAATTCATAGAGACAAAAATAGATTAATAAATGCCAGGGACTGCACAGAGGGAGAAGTGGGAGCAACTGCTGAGTGGATACCGAGTTTCCTTTGAAAACATGAAAAGGACTAGAGAGTGGAGATGGTGGCACAGGGTGTGAATGCGCTAAGTGCTACAACTGAAGTGCATCCTTTAAAATGATAAATGTTAGGATATACGAATTGTGTCTCAAATCTCATTACAAAAACTGCTACTGAGCATGCAAGTTCAAAAATCTTTATGCTCATCTTTAAAGCTTTTTTTTAAAATTTAGCAGTGAACATATAGTTGTATGAGTGTGGAAGATGCATGTGCACACCCTCAAGGGTGTAATAGGAGCACTGGCCCAGAACCCTGGGTAAAAGATGAGCACGTAACCATTTTCTTCAGATCTCTCTGTACCATCCTCTCCCCTAATTACATTTCCTTTCCACGAGCCTGGAGGTAATTACTACCCAGGGTTTAGTGATAACTCTCTCCTTGACTTCATTTACAGTTTTATCTCCTAAGAAGAATGTCAAAAATATGTCTTTAATAACTATATGTTGTCAGACGGGTATGAGATTTATGGGGTAATTACTTCATAAGTTGTATAAATGTCTAATCATTGTGTTGTACACCTGAAACTAGTATAATATTGTACAGCAACTGTAATTGAAAAATAAATAATAATAAAAATAAAAAATGAAAATAAATTGTTAAGCAGAATTAATATCTTAGAGTAGTAAAGTAAAAGTTGAAGAGAATCCACCAGTTAATTTATTTATTCATTCTTCTAGCAAATGACATGGAGGTCTCTCTAGGTGCTAGAATCTAATATATAAGCAATGAACATCTGAGAAATTTACTCTCATGAAATTTAAAATGCAAGTTCTGATTCAGTCCTTTTGGGGTGCAGCCTGTGCATCTGCATCACTAACAAGCTTCAATGTAGAACTAATGCTGGCGAAGTGAAACATGTTGGGGAGGAGAAAGTTTATTCCTTTTTTCCTCTAGTGCTTTTGGCTGGTTGAGTAATTAAAATGTCATAAGACATATTAACAGGAGAAAATAAAATTTAATTTTGTGCTCATGTGAACCCCAAATACATAAGAGAGTAAGAGATCATATGTACATGGGAGATTCAGAGACAAAAAAGTATAATAGCTTATATACGATATTCTAAGCTATTGAATGGGGTGGAGTGCCTGGGCTTCAAAGAGAAGGATGGCAATTCCTGTGCCCGTGGTAAAAGTTTATTCTTAAAAAAGTTTATTCTTACCAATGCCTCAACTGATTGGTTGGCACCAGGGTAAGAGGTCACTTGTTATTGCAGCTGGTCCTGATGTCAGCCATGGCTTCTCTCCTCTTGGTTTTGTTTCTTTCCTGGACCTGGAGCTGAAACACAACTGAGGCCTAGATGTTAAAGACACAAATAAAAGGAACTCACATACCCCTACGATACTGTGAGTCTCCTTCCATATTTTCCCAAGTTCTTAAAGCAGGCTTAGATTTTGTAGCCTAATCGAGACTCCATGCTAGTTTAGTATGTAGATGACCTTTTACTTTGTTATCAGGCTAAGCAGGGAGCTCTTACAGACTCCCTTATTTTCCTGTAGGCATGAGGTAAATAAGACATAAGGGCTCCAGATATAAACTTCAGTGGGTACAAGTGACTGTAACCTATTAGGACCTGAGATATCTCAGAGCATTCAAAAGCTAACCCTAAAATACCTTGAGTCAATTTTGTCCACCCCGTTTCCAAATGAAAAAATAGTTAAGTAAATTTCTACTAGCCAGGGGTAGCTTGCTATTACTGCCCAAAACTTCCTAATTTTGCATCCATGCTAAACCTCTATGATATCCCAAGATCAATGTGCATTGGACACAATACAGACTCAACAAGGAGAAGCTTGTGCAATCATTGGTGAAAATGTTACTTCTATGTAAATCAAACAGGACGACCAGTAGTATCAAACTTAAATTTGTTAAAAGAAAGATTAACATTTTCCATCAGACAAAAGAAGCTAAGACTTCTTGTTGGATTGACATATTTCCACTGTTGGGAAATCGGTTTTAATGTGGTATGGAGAAATGTGCTTTGATTTGTTTTTTTGTTTGTTCATTTTCTTTTTCTTTTAATTTAATCTTTGTTGTATTTTTTTTACATTACTTTTTGGTCTCCTTATATTCCTTTCCCCGCCGCAGTCACCACACTGTTGTCCATGTCTATGAGTCCTTTTTTCTTTTTGCTCAATCCCTCCAACCCATAAGCCCCCCACTAGCTGTCATCCTGCTCACCATCTATGAGTCTGTTCATTTTCATTCTAATCTATGCTTCTCTCTCCCTTTTCAGATATCTTGCCACTCAGCTACTAATCCATCTTCTCTCTCCACAGTTACCAGCTCAGCTTTTACTACGTGAAACTTTCAGCAAAGTGTTAGAGGAGGGAACTGCAGGGATTCAGAACAAGTTACCCCAAGATGTGGCACCGTGACATGTAAATTATTTTGAGTGGAAGGTCATCAAGACCCTGTGGGTTCAAGAGAGGCTTCTGCCCTTTCCATAACTACCTAAAATAATCTAAGTTGGTGCTTTTTCTCAGAATAAAAGTTATTGCCAGAAATAAATTTTTATGATCTATCTATATTGCAGGAAAATATCTAATTCCTGAGCATCTGCTCTTCTTCTTATCCTGCGGACTGACCTCTTCCCTTTTGAAGTCCCAGGCTCTTCATCCCACTCCTTATCTCAGGATGTTGTGTACATACCATTTTACCTGCCTTTGAACCTCTTCTGTATGTTAGACCTCTCTCTCATGTATTTGAAATTCCCATGTGCACAAAATTAAATTTGACCTTCTTATTAATCTGATTTATTTCACTTTAATTATTCAATTAGTCAAAAGAAGCAGAGGAGGAAAGGGGAGATTTTTCCCCCTTTCACATTCTTTTAGGACAGATCTCTATGTTGTAAAACTAAGTGATATGAATTATGCTCGCCAAAGGATTTGACTGAGGCGAGCTTAGTCAGAGAATGTCACAATATTGCCTGTCAACTAAGAGTCTTCTTCATTAGTGAGTTTTAGCTCTAGTCTCAGAATTTAATTCATTCTGATTGTGTGATTAAAAACATGTTCTACAGTCACATCAGTTGCTGATGTTCACAGTCCTGGGGACTAATAGATGTAGATAATGATGCTTTATTGTTCTAGTTCAGCTTTTGATTTTTCTCACCATCAAGGAGTGCAAGGATATGAGTTATCACTAGACTTACATGGAGTAATTTTTAAATTACGTCAGTTCTGACACTTTAAATTTTATACAGTTTTACTTATTTCTAATTTAGGTTGGCCATAGCTGTTTAATAATTTTATTAAGTATTTATATCAAGCATACATAGACTTATATTTAATATATACAGTGTTCATGTCTAACCCTTATTAGGAAAAGACAACTCTGCTTTCAAAATTATGCCCTGCAATTTAACATGGAGTCACAATCCAACACTCCAACTGAGGTCATTCCCAATTTTACCCATGTCCCATCTATGTTATTAGCATTGGAATATTTTTAAAATTCCATTCCTTCTCCCATTTTTATTTCTTTTTGTATGAGAGCTTCTCAGTAAGACTTTCTAAATAATTCCTTTTTACTTTGGTTGAATTTTGTTTTATTGCCCTTGTCCTACCATTCCTTTGAGAAATGAAGTTCTAGAGCAGATTTCTCCCTTTTCTGTGTGCCAGTTTTATAGTATCCTTCGTATCAAGATTAAATAAAAAATTATACTACTATTGCAGTCTTGAGTTGTTTTTGGCAGCCAGCTCCTGGTGACTCACTCATGGTAAGTAGTGTCGTGACCATGAAATATGCATGGTTCCACCATTAAAATGCAGAATAAAAAACTTACAATGCCTTGTGAGGACACAAACCACATAATTGTGATGATGCTCTAACTGGGATTCTGAACTCCAGTGGTGGCTCCCCTTGTGGCGGTTTGTGTTTTACTAACTCAGGGGACAGAAAGAAGAATATTATAGATTTCTCTTCTATTGAAGATCTATGGGTAAATAAACTAGAAGAGTTGTTCCTTCTTCTTTTTCTTTCCCAGAGTTTCTTTTAAAGGGGAGCAAAGTTTGCCACCCCAAAATATGCTGCTTTGGAATATTGATTATTTTAAGCTGGTTATTTTAAAAAATCAGGAGACTCAGGAAGAAACTTTGAACTTCTCCCTTATTACCTAAAAGAATTCAAAGAAAGGCCCTGCTTCTGAAAGGGAGCTAACAGTTAAGGAAACTGTTAGGGAAACTAAGTCAGGAGAGCAAGCAGTTAGGGAAAGATCCGACAAGTGCAGTAAGGAAGAGAAACCTCCAGGGCATGACCAAAGGGAAACAGTTAAAGGCAGGAAACATCTGAGGTAGTTATAGAAGTCTCAACAAAGCTCCCTCCCAACCAGAAGGTAGAGAAAAGTCATCTTAGGAAAGCATCACTTAGCATAATTGAGAAGACTTTTCAAACAAGTGGGTGCACATTTCCTGAGAATGGGACATCTTGGGAGGCTGAGACTGAAGGTGAATTCTGGGTGAGGTGGTTGTAGTTTTCTATTGAAAATCAACTACATTACCGAACAAATAAGAAATCATAAAGAATTAGTAAAATAGCATTGAAATACTGAACATTAAAGCATGGAGGCATGCTTATTACAAACTTGGTTATTACATGTAACTAAAAATTTGGTCTTATACTGCTCAACTTAGAAAGTTTAGGTTGAGTCAGTAGAATAAGGTAGAAAAGAATACGGTATTTTGGAATAAGATACAATCTAATCTCTGTCATGCACTTGTTCTGTGACCTTGAACAAACTATTCAACCTTTCTAAACCTTAGTTTCTTCATCTTTAAAATGGAAATAATATCTATGTTTGCTTCAAGATTTCTGTTATGTTTGAATGAGTTAATGCATATAAATTTTTTGGCCTAGTGCCTGGCACCCACTAAACATTCAATTAATTAGCTATTTTTTACTAATTCCAAACTCTAAAAGGAGTTATTTTAATAATATAAAAGTTCTTTATGTGTTAGTCTATAAACATTTGCTGTAGGCAAGGAATGTTACAGGTGCTTGGGAGAAATTGATAAGCATGACAGATAATTTCTCTGTCTTTAAGGAGTTTGTGTAATAGTGGATGTGAAGATATGGGACATAAGGAAACATAAACTAATACTGGATATACACTCATGCAGAGCAAAGTAACATAATTTATGTTGTGAAAAACATACAATTGGGTACAGATATAGAAAGAGTCTAAGGTGGTGAGGTGACATTTGTATTGAGAATTACAAGAAAGAACAGTGAATGCAAAGTAAACTGCTAGTAAGCAAGCCAGTTACCTGGATCAGAGCTCTGTGGAAGATGAGGGAGTCATAAAAGGTATGTGCTGACCAGCTGGGAGAAATGTTTCATAGAAAGTGTTAGGGACCATAGCCAAGAAATTTGGAATGTATTGATTTTGTGATGAAAAGTCAGTGGCAGATTTTAAGCAAGAAAGTGACCTGACTGGTTTACAGTTTGAAAAGCTCCTTCTGGCTACTCTGTGGGATGAGTGAAAGCCAGCAAAGCGATAAGGAGGTTATTGAAATAGTTGCATGGGAGTTGAGGCTGACATGAACTAAGATTTCGCATGAAGGGTGCTGAAAACTGTGGGATTTGGAATAAATATTCTAGTTGGAGGCAACAGGATGAACTGGATAGCAGGTGTGAGCAAAAGAAACAATAATGACCTTGGGGTTCTCTCTGTGTAGGTAAGCAAACTAAGACATGAACTCATGTGTTATTTCTTGACTAAATAGAATAAAGTGTTGATTATAAATTAAGGATAATGTGCCGATAGAAACCGATACCTAAATTCGAAATGAAACAAGGAAGAAACCAACCAGGTTGTTATGAAATTAACATTTTGATGCAGAAACTCTAAATTCTAAGAAACCATTAAAATGTTTTCTTTGATGAATTTTTTTTCTTTCTATTTTCAGTGACTTCCTCAAGTGAATACATTTTATTAATATTCTAGACGGCATTCTGGTCTCTTTTTGAAAAATGAAGAGAATGAAGGATATTTTTGGCTTATCTACCCTGCTCAGGAATGCTTGCCTTAGTTATTTATGTAACATGTATGAAAAACTTAAAAAATGAGGACTATGAGGTACTTATAATGTTGGATTTCAGAAGATTATTATGACAGTAGTCTACCATTTGGTAATATTTTATCACATCTTTTATAAACTTTATCATAATTAAAAACTAAAAAAATAAGCCTCACTCCCCACAATAAAATAAAAAGCAAAACTAGGTCTCCTAAATTTAAATAGAAAGCCCATTTAAAAAAGGCAGAAACTACAAAGTGTTACATTTCCTTTGGCTGGAACCAGAGAGAAATGGAAGAATCCAGAGAGATGTGAAGCATAAGAGAAGTCATCTTACTATTGCTGGGTGAGTGGCCATGTGGAAAGCAAGAGAAAGAACATGGGCAAACTCTGAGAGCAAAGACTGACTGCCTAGCCACCCACCCCACCAACCTTGGCTGACAGCCAGCAAGGACAAAAGGGCTTAGTCATACAAACAAAAATAACTCAATCCGGAGAACAATTTGAATGAGCCTGGAGGTGGATATATCCCCAGAGTCTTCAGCAAGGAAGTCAGGCTTACTGACACCTTGATTTTGGCCTTGAGAGGCTCTATACAGAAGACAGTTAAATTACATTGAACTTGGATTTCTGATGTGCACAATTATAACATAATACATGGGTGTCCACTTAAGCTGCTAAATTTGTGGTGATGGCCAAATGGAAAAACAGAATTGACTAGGTATTCTGTTTTCAAAAGAATTTATCTGGGAAAAAGAACAGGTTGCAGTTCTGTTAGTGCAGACAGGGTGAACCATGCGCGCACACTGAACCAGACAAAGCTGAAGGAGGAACTGAAAGGGGAAGAAGTTGGGGGGGATCTGTTATAACAATAGAGCTTGTTGTAAACATAGATTTCTTCCTGTAGGGCTCTCTCAATGTCATGGAGTGGGAGAAATCCTCCCATAGGCCCTTGCTGCTTCCCCAGACCCTCCTGATTATGTCGAGGGTAAAGTGTCTGTCTTAATTTTGTCATTATGTAGCAACAGAAAATTAACACAATAGGTGGACAGAGGTAATAAAGAGTAGGACACAAAAGAAAAAGAAGACAATCTTTTAAAAAACATTAGTTTATATATAGTGTCCATATTATATACTATTGATTGTGTGAAATCAGCTGCCTTTA
>VMDR010020128.1:0-17814 GCA_007922815.1 Macrotus californicus
TTTGTAAAATGGGACAATAAAAGTACCTGTTGTGCCAACGTTGACACAGGGAAACACAGGAGCACTTCTCTGGGTGGACTCTGGCTCATTTTAAAGGTCCAGTGAACACGAACTAGTATGATGTTTGCAGAAACAGCAGCCCTCTCTTTTCTACAGACAGATTTTGGCTTAAAAACAATTAAAGAATATTCTATTAACTAGAGTGAATAAATTAGAAGGTGGTGACCTTCCCTTTCTTCAGTGATATTGGAGGAGAAACTTGTCACACTGGTAATGTTGTCACTGGAAAACATCTCTGTGGGACATACTAGGCTGCATGTGACCTTCCAGCCACATCAGAGTGTCTCGCTATTGACCAGCATGACCTTCAATTGTAATATGTTAGCACCAGGAGGCCCTGACCTGCGTCCGGCTGAGGTGCCCTCATTTCTCTCATTAGTGTTTCCAGGGCGAGTGAGCCACAGTCCCTGGGACGGTCTGCCCCCGACCCCCCAGGGTCCTTACGGCATTGCCTCTCTACATTGAACAAGATGCAACCACAGGGAAACAGCGTTTATACGGTCGTGGTCGTCTGCCGGTTTTCCTTTCTCTGATCTTGAAGGTCAGAAGATTCAGAGAGTTGGACCTGGGTCATGACAGCTGATCTAAGGCCTTCATTGAGGTTAGCAGGAAGGAAGTACATATAAATCCCTGAAACAACTAGCAGCCATATTGACAACAACAAATAAATAAAAGCAACAACAACAAAAGAAAAAAGACAGAAGGAAAATCTAGAAATCTAGTTAGAAAACTTCAAGAACCTGAGGAATGATGTGTAAGTACTTTTGTTATTTTATCATAAGTGAGAAAAATTTAAAAATAGAATACCAAAAAACAAAAAAAACTATGGAATTATATATGTTCAAAGTTATGTATCACCCTAATGTTTAGTGATTATTGCCTGGCAAGGCTCATGTTGGATGAATTTAATAAAGGTTTTGTTTACAGACCCAGTACTGCAGTTTAGAAAAGCATGCTGTGCGACGTGGTACCCTCAGCAGTTCTAGGTGCTGACGCTGGACTGTTTGGGTTTGAACCCTGGCCCATGCTTATTAGCAGTAAGAGCTTTGGCAAATTGTTCACCTCTCTGTGACGTCATTTCCCCGTCTCTAAAAAACATGCCTATTATCCAACATATATGAGGAACTCCTTTAAGTCAATAGCAAAAAGAAACCCCCACAAATAACTCAATTTAAAAAATGGGCAAAGGACTTGAGTAGACATGTCTTCAAAGAAGACATACAAATGGCCAACAGATATATGAAAAGATCCTTAACAGCACTAGTTATTAATCACATAATCATGCAAATCGAAACCACAACGAGGTGTCACCTTACCCCGGTTGGAACAGCTATCACCAAGACAACAAAAGATCAATGTGGGTGACGTGAAGAAATAGAAACCCCATGAACTGTTAGCAGGAATGTGAAATGGTACAGACACTCTGAAAAGCACAATGGGGTTTCCTCAGAAAATGAACAATAGAAATGCCATGTGATCCAGCACCTCCACTTCTGGGTGCATATACAGAAGAATTGACACCAGGGTCTCAAAGAGGTGTTTGCACCCCCATGTTTGCCATAGCACTAGGCATAATAGACGTGGAGACAATTGAAATGACAATCAACTGATGGTTGCATAAGGAAAGTGGGGTATACACATGCAATGCAGTATTATTGAACTTCAAAGAAGCAGGCAATCTTTTGTATGCAACAACATGGATGGACCTGGAGGACATTGTGCTGGGTAAAATGAGCCAGTCACAGAAGGACAAGCACTGAGTGATACCACTTATGGGAAATATATAAAGCAGTCAAACTCATAAAAGCAGAAAGTGGAGTGGTGGCTACCAAGGACGGGGTATTATGGCACTTCACTCCTGCAGGACGATGCAGTTCTAGAGACCTGCCGTACAACGTTGTGCCTCTAACTGACGACGCTGCGAGGCACACTTACCTTGTGAAGAGGGTGGATCTCATATTGAGTGTTCACACCATGAACCAAAACACCAAGCAAAATAAAATGCCTGATATATGGTTAGGGGGGTGAAACCACTTATGCAATGTACAAACGCATTAAGAATATGATGTGTAATAAGTATTAAGTAACCATTATTATTTTTTTCTTATTATACCTGTGGGAAGCCAGGTTGCTTGGACTAACTGTTCCATGACCCAAACGCCACCATTCATTATGTGACATCCTATTCAATTCTAGTTGACATACCTAGAAGGAAAAAACCGACCCAGAGTGCAGAGGGTAAATATGTCACTTAGGCAGGGACTGAAGGGTTTTACCCAGGGCTTATGGTATGTATCTATAGCAGAATCCTTTCCATCTCAGCTTCTCAAAAGGCACTGAAATGGAACTGTTCGGGGCACTGGATGGCTGCAGGCTGTGACAGAATGCTATGTTGCCTCTTGCCCGACCTATTGCAGGCTGGAGTGCTGTGTATTTCCAGGGACTCATCAAGCAAGATCTGGTTCTTCATCTTGGGCAGGTACTGGGTGAAAAAGGGGCTTGGAAACTGTGCTCAGGCGGAATCTGTATAACTGCCCTGGCTCTTTAGTGCTTCATGTCCTAGAAAGGAGATTACTCATATTTAAAAAAAAAATGAATCGTGGACTTGAGGAATAATGTCAATATTATGAATGTCAACAGAATTGTCTTATTTTCAACATGTGAAAATTCATGATACTGTGGACCAGCATTGTCTTTATAAGCTGCAGCTGAGCTTAAGTTGCCACAAATAACTTCTAGATATTAAAAAGCTTTTCATTTTGAGGATGTTTAGCCATTTCCTGCACTGATGGGACTGTAATCTTTCATGTCCTTGAGAATTATTGGGATTCACAGTATGGGGAAGAGCCTAAATGGATCATTTTTCTTAGAAGCTCCTAGAAGTTTTCCTCATTAAATATGGTTTTGGTTGCCCACAGAAGTTATAGAGTTTCTGGAAAGATTTTAAATTGAAGAGATTCTCTTCAGCCTGGATGGCTCGGATGTGTCTTGACTACAGGCAGAGAAATGGAGAAAATGATCCCTGATGGTCTTAATCTGTGACCACTGGGCCCCAGATGGCTCCACGTGGAGGGAAGCTCCTTCACTGTGTTTCTGGACTAACAGGTCACTAACAGGTCATGAGAAATCACTATGGCAACACTGACTAGTCTCTGAAGGAGGCTGAGAGTGGAACCAGAGGTAAGGATCCCCTGTAGAAGCACTCAAAGTCTTAAGTAAGTCATAGGATTTGAAATGAACTGACATTGATACCACAAGCTTTATCTTAAGTGATAGGTTGCCCCTTGGGCAGAAAGGTTGATATACGCTGATTTCTGAGTTCTTTAAACAAATATTTACTGAACTGCCATATCCACGTGCTGCCAACCTGTGAGGCAAGGGACTACAAAGATAAGCAAAGCATCAAAGATAAGCAAAGCATCATTTCATGGAACTAAAAATCTGATAGGGGAGACCAATATTAACTAACCACACAAATATATAATTAAAGGATGTGATTAGTGTTCTGATATAAATTATAGGGCACAGTGAGAATGTATAAAATGGGAACCTACGATAATTGGGATGAAAAGGTAATGGGCAGAATTTGGAATTGTATGGGCTTCCTCGAAGAAGAGGGTGAGAGCCGTAGGATGAGGAAACTGACAAGCAGGTAAACCGAGAACCCTCTAGGGAGCCGCATGGGCGAAGACCCCGAGGTGGCAACATGAGGAGGAGGGAAACCTAAGTGGGCCAGTTAGGAGTGCTGGGGCTGTGTAGTTTGTGTTATGGGTTTTAGTCTTTATCCAAAGTGCGGCGGGGACACACTGAAGGGTGTGAGAAAGTGGTGGTGGGGAGAGGAGTAGAATGATCCGATTGAAATTTTGAGCCATTCTGACTATGAGGAGATATCCCTGGAGGGGCACAGGGGTGAACATGCGATAGCTGAGGTGGGACACGATGGCAGCTTGAACAGATGATTGCCCCGAAGGTAAAGAGAAGTGGAGGGACGTGATGCCTCCTTAGGAAATCGAATTGCTAGTAGCTGGTGCTGAGCTGGGAAAGGACAGGTGAGTGAGAGGGATAGAAACTCCAGATCTGAATACATTGTGATGTCCAGGTACAGCTACATAGGACACAGCTGGATTTTGAGATAGGATCAGAGGGAGATTCTCCTGGTCCTGCCAAACTAAATGAGGAAGGATCCCCCAAGCTAGAGGTAGTAGAAGACAACATCTCGATTCATCTTGGCCACAGATTCCTGCAGAAGCTCCTCTAGGCATCCTGAGTAGTGGCCTCAGCCTTTGAATTGTATTAAGCTCTGTGAAGGAAGGGACCATACTCATTTTGTTCATACTATAGGCCAGTACTTGGCAAAGTTCCCAGCATGTGTGTGTCCCCAAATATTATAGATAAAAATAATTATCCCAAGAGCACAAAGAAGAATACAAGTAATGTCAAAATGAAACAAAGTCTAGGAACTCATACCTTAGACTCCTGGTGCAGTGACCTTCTGATGTCCCTCCCACCTCACTCTTGCCCTTCAGCTTTTATTGTGACTTATGCCTTTATATTTCAAACACCCCACCTTTTTATTTAGTTTTAAAAGCCTTAAAAGTTGTTGGGTGAGTATATTTGGTTTTATTTTGAGGTGCTACAATATTTGGAAGCTTTCATTTAAATAGAGCTTTTATTTGGTTAGATGAAACAGGAAGTTACCTATTGCAGGTACTAAGAGAAATGAGCAAAGAATGCAGGTCCAGGCAAAACAAAGGAAGAACACCATTAGGTAGGCCCCCAAACAGGACTGGAATGGTTGAAGTTCAGCAAAGGAGGTTCCTGAAGATTCTGCAGCAGCCCTGAAGGCTGCAAGGTGAGGAAGCAGCAGGCCAGACATTTTGAAAGCGGTAAAATGAAGCCAAGATCTGGAAATTCAAGGTGAGGAGGAGCCCCAGAAAACAACGCTGATGAACTTCAGCTCCAAGGACAAGTTGGGGAGGGTCACCTAGCCCCTAGGTGGTTAATTGTTAACCACAGGAAATCAGAGATGAACAGATGAAGTGTCTGTAGGGCCCGGGGCCAAGCTGGGGATGGCTTCACCGAGGTGGTGACAATGACTTAGCTAACTTTGCCTGGGAATTCTTCTACCTGATTCTTGCTGCCATTTCCTTCATTTTCAGGGAGAAAGGATGAGTGTATCTTCCCTCAAGTCATGACATGTGAGTCCGGGTGGACTGACACCATTGGTAATTTGATTTTTCCAAGTTATCAGTATGTTGTATATTTTAAAGGAGGAAACTCCTTCATAAGCAGGTGTTTCCAGAAAGGTGAATGAAAATAGATAGAATTACTGCTATATTTAAATGGACGTGGTTTTAAGCAGCAGATTTAAATATTTTCTTCACAATAAGTATGCTGTGTATGGGGGCGGTGCATGGGCACTAGATAATTTCCCTGGCTCTTTCACCCTATATGATTTCACAACAAATGTTGAATTCTGGCAGTTGAGGCTTACCCATATAAATAGTCAACAAAACTTTATGAGTGATGCTGGGTCCTGGAATCTGGGGAAGCATCCTTTCAGAGAACCATTCCCTTGGATGGTGTGTGGGTCCAGGGTCAATCCAATTTGGAAGCATGAATACAAACAAGGAGCAGAGCTGTAAACACTGTAGCTGTAGGCTAATGACAGTCTTTTATTGAGTTCTGTCTCTTCACAGGGCTCCAGAGACACCCAAAACACAGGATTTCCAGCCCTCTCAGGTGTAAGTTGTATCAGATATTTTTAGTCCTGTTGTATGTACAATCACCAGAATAAACATAAATAGTCCCTACATGTTTCCTCTTTTGGAATGGTTGGCTGCCTTGTTGATACCACTTTTCTACCAGACGGCCTTGTGTGCATCCGAGTTTCCAGCAGCCTTGAATGGGCTCTTCGTTCTCCCTCGCTCCCTCTAGGACAGGCAGGCTTGTCTTGGAGTCTCCCTACCTCCGCTTTGATACCCATTTCTTTTTTTGGTCCTCTAGTGCTTTGGCTTCCCTCCTACCTAGTGTTTTCCTGCTGCCCCTCAGCTTATAGTACTAGTCCCATAATGCTTCATTACCTTTCCTTCTCCTGCCCCCATCCAAGCTTACAGAACTGAGTTTAGTCCTTCAGAGCCTGATTCTCAGCAAGGTAACAGAACATGTCTAATCTACTTATGAAAGTATTCTACTCATCTCTGAACATTTTAATAAGGGACAAATATTTTACACTCAAGAATGGGGGGAAGCATGGGATAAGCTGTAGAGAAGATCATTTTGGAAGGGAAAACCTTTCAATTTCCCTTATAACATACCAGGCACGCAAAGCCTAAGTATTGGGCAGGCACCAATATTGGGCCTGCCCTTCTTTGTGATATGTCACCCCTGCCCTTCCCTGGGATATTGCCAGGGAGGGTGGGATCCCTTCCTTAACCAAAAGAAAGATGATCTAAATGAGTTCATGTTGGATCAGGTAAGGAATGAGATCGAAAAGGAAATGTGTTCTTGATATCAGCCAAATCCGTAGCCCAGGGCAGACACTTGTGGTCAGCTGAGTCATACTGCCTTGGGATTAGCCAGCTCTACTCTCTGTTTCAACAATAAAAAGTCTTGCAAAACTGCTGGCATATGAGATAGAGGTATCCAGAAAGTCTTGGCATCTTTCCCAGCAGTATAACGGGTCTTAGGGAAGAGACTGGTGAGGGCATGGTCCATGCACTCCACCACCAGGGAGATGTCCGCGTTCACAGTGGATGTCTTACCCTTCAGTCTGTCTAGACCTGGAAAAGGAGAAAAAAATATACTTACTCTTTGGCAGAAGGGGAGAGGGAGTATGTGGAAGTTAGGGTACAAAGGGGAAGATGCATATGTGAGAATTTTGAATCTGCCATTATAACTGAGGCCTGTTGTGATGAGTTTCTATTTCTCAGAAAAGGATGGGGCAATGCTGGTTCTCACACTTGAGTGGGCAGTGGAATTTCCCAGAGGGCTAGTTAAAGCCCAGATTGCTGGGTCTGTCCTCCAATGGGTGTAAAGTGGGGCCCAAGAATTTGCATTGCTATCGAGTTTCCAGGTGATGCTGATGGGACTGGTCCAGAGACCAAACTTTGAGAAGCCCTGCTTGAAAGCAATGAGGGAAAGATACTTCATAAAGTCTGTTAGGCTCCTGAGCCTGGAAAGTGATGGGTTTGATTTTAAATCTGTTTTGAAGGAGGACAATGTTGATAGGAAATGTGGGGGTGCATGTGTAATCGCACCTCCATAATCCAGTGAAGAAAGAGAGAAGCATCACCAAAAAGTCCTGACTCAGAAAGTTAAAGATACCCTGTTTCTCAGGTAAATGAAATGTTTGAGTAATGAGCTAAGCTACTTTTGAAGAGGCAGGAGTTTTATCGAGGGATTGGAAACGGCTTGGAGCATTACTCCTGCACTCTTAAAAGACACCTGAGTTGTGTCTTTTCCAGGGAAATCTATTATTTTAAATCTTCTTTCAACTTCAGGCCCCAGTAGCCGCAAGGTGTCCAAAGAGCCTCAAGGAGGTTATGTAATAAACTGAGTGGCCATATTAAACTTCTATTACCCTAGCCTGGGAGATGAAGAAAGGTGAGCTTAAATTTGTGGTCTGCTTCGAAACAGTGAGTCTGGCTGATCTCCAAATCCTGACTTGGAAAACGAAAAGGAACAACCAGGGTGAAGTTGGGCTCAAGGCCAGGTGGTACAGTACATCTGAGACAGGACATTTGAACCAGCAGCCAATGCAAAAATTACTTTGACGTGCAAGTTGATGATATATTTATAAGCATTTAGAAAGTATCAATGTCAATGTCAAACAGAGGAAGCTCTTTTAAATGACCTTTTTGTTTCCTGAATCTGCTGAGAACCTTTAGAGCTGGTCGGTGAGGAGCAGCATTTAACCTCAGTGATTTGTAACCCTATAGTGACATGTCAGCACGGGAAATTTGTCAGACCAGATGTCCTAGCTGATATCTATGTTTGTCTCTCTGTCTCTCTCCTTCTCTGTATGTAGTGGGAGGCGTGGTTGGGGCAGTCAGTCATTCTAAAAACTTCCCCAGGCGGATCTGACTTGGTCTTGGCTCTACCTTGTGAACTCCTGGCCTTGAACCTTAACCACGGGGCGGCTGTCTAACCAAGCCCACTGATGAGGAGACAAGATTAGGGTTTGGAGGAAAGGAGTGACACAGAGTTAGGTGGGGCCCTGTTCAGCTCTAAGCAGGAGCTCAGTAAGCGTTTGAGGAACATCAAGTCAACTTTAACTGGGCCAGGAAGTCTGAGGTGCAGGTGGAGCCCTGATACAGGAAGTCTGACCAGCTCTTTAATGCCTGTTGACATGAATGTTGTGCCCAGGAATACATGGCCAAATCGGGCTGCATGGGTTCAAATCTGGACCTTCCACTAACCAGCTGTGTAACTTTGGGCAAGGCTCTATAAGATGAACGTGGTTTCTACTTTGTAGGGTTTATTTGAGCATTTTATTTATTTATTTTTATTTGAGCATTTTAAGTGAAAGAGTTCATGTAAAGCTCTTACAATGGTGACAGGTACATAGTAAAGGCTCACTATAGGCTAGTCATCAGGCCTGATGTTTATTATTAGTCCTCCATTCCCAACTCAGTCTCTGGACTTGTGTTACTTCTTCCATCTCCACTCCCCATGCCTTCCAGCCCCAGGAAGTTTTTATTCAAATAACTCCTTTCTGTCCTTTAGGCTTTGTTCAAACCTGACCCGCCCCAGAGAGGCTTCTTAACCAGTAACTTTTTTCCTGGCCTGAATTCCTTGGGCAGTTAGAGACCATGCCATCTAGCTTCCTTCTGGGTTGTTGGGTTGTGTCTAAGAACTGAAAGTTAATTTTCTTCATGCTGTACAGTCTCACTGTTCTACAGCCTCACTGGATTACTTTTTGTTGTAATTAGATTATAAGCTAGTTAAGGGTCAGAGTCTGAGTCTTTATATTTTGTAACCTCCGTAAATCCTGAGTGATTGGCTAGTGGTTACAGAAAAGAGGAGTTTAGTTAGAGGGGAAGACCAGGGGCTCCAGTCCAAGATGGCCAGGAGGAGTTGCATTGCCTTGGGTAGGGCATTTCACCTTCCCAAGCTTCTGCTCACTATTCCTATAATTTTTGAGGCGTAAATTATATATATATTATATATATATATATATTAAAATTTATATATATAATATACATACAAAATTTATAAAGTGCTTAGCATAGAACTTGGC
This sequence comes from Macrotus californicus, assembly GCA_007922815.1. Lineage (NCBI taxonomy): Eukaryota > Metazoa > Chordata > Mammalia > Chiroptera > Phyllostomidae > Macrotus > Macrotus californicus. Next base: position 9,302 of record VMDR010020128.1, read on the forward strand.
ACTGAGTAGATGCTCAAAGGAGCAAGAGGTAACACTGGAATTAACAGGAAGACCTGAACCACATTTAAGACCCTGCTGTTATGAGAACCTCATTTTTTCACTTATGTCTGAGTCTCCTTCATGCTGCCTAGGACAGTGAATCCCAGAGGACCCTGGGTCTACCCCAGAACTCACTTTTTTCAATGTAACCTTCTCCATATTGTTGTTTGATATCTGGAGCCAGATGCTTCCAAATGGCAAGTTTTTTTTCAGCCGTCTTTACTGGATCTGCTAATTCTGTTTTGAACCATCCTGGTTCGATGCAAGAGACATGCACACCAAAAGCTTTCATGTCCCGTCTGGAAAAAACCAAAAGACAAAAAATATACAAACCACTGATGGTGTTTAATGGAGGTTTATTTGGAGAACATTTGTGACTATTGTGAATCTTTTTTTGGGATCCACAGAATTGAGTGCATTGGAAAGTAGGATCTTGTTCTACCCTCTCGGTTTGCAGATCTGAAGGTCCAGGTGGTGAGGTAAGGGCTGGTTTAGTGACAGGACAGGAAAGAGATCTGGGTAAACCCACTCCCAGCCTAGTGTTTCCCCTCTCATTGAATTGACAAGCATTAGGGCTAAGGACAGGGTTCTTTTCAGCAACAGGGTACCTTATGGCAAAATGGGCTGATGACTGGCCTGGACGGACAAGTTTACCTCCATTCTAGGAACGTGAGGAGATTGCAGCACTGATGAGGATATCCTGAGGGACATAATGTGACAATCTCTGACTTGACTAACTTGTTCCCTATATGGGTCAGCAAGCTCTTTCATCACATCACTGCAGAAAACCAAATGTCTATGCATTTACGGGTAACAGGGCTTTGGAGAAATCATGGTCCCCTTTCTTTAAAATAATCCAATGCATGGCAAACCATTATGTGAATAACTATTTCCTATATTTAATTTATTTCTACCAGGAATACATAAGGAAGTAATTATTCATTTTACAGAAGACTCCACCATAAGACCTTTTAAGAAGTCTACCAGTAACCTTAAAATGTGATTTAATTTATCTTAGGTTCTGCTTTCTAGCAACTTACCTATTGTTTAGTTTGAAGTATATTTTGTACAAGTGCAAATTAGCTTAACTCTGAAATATTTTGAAAGGTATGTTGCTTGCATTCAAATAAAAAATGTTACTTTTCAACTTAATTGTATTTTACTCACCTATCTTCTGATCTCCTTTGGATTTGGAAAGGAATAGGCTCTTCCCCTCACCCACTCATGAAAATAACATACTCTGTGGACAAATGGCTTTAAGTCACCCAACTAACCTTACCAGGTGAGTAAAACCAGGATGAAAGCAGTGTGCTTGCTGGGCAAACACAGCTTCAAAGAGCCCAAACCCTCTCCCAACAGCCTGCTGCCCTGCATCCCTTTTGGAGCTGCCACTGGCCTGCGGCCTGCATCACAGCACCATTTCCAATGCTAGTTCTGTGATTTAGAAATATGTAAGCACTCTCTGCAGGTTAATTTTGGGCGTAGCACAGCTGCAGTGCAATCCCACGACATCTAAACTTTTATTAGGATGCTGTTGCTGCAAGAGCGGAAGCAAAGGGCAACCAAGGAGACTAATGGCAGTTCTCCATGACCTTGCAACTCAAAGTGTAATCCTCAACCACGGGCAGCACTTGGGTGCTTGTTGTGAATGCAGAAGCGCAGGACCCGCCCCAGGCCCACTGAATCATCAGAATCTGTGTTTTGAAAAGATCAAGGTGATTCATAGGCACATTAATGTTAAAGAAGCATTGTTCTTACATTATCATGTTTATTTTCTGGAAGAATCAAACCTGGCAACGTGATCAAATGGCAAAATGGATTTGCTCTGTCTCTATTAATCACAGTAGAATAATCTAACCTTTTATTAGTAAGCTAAACCTAGATCCATGGGATAAGTCAGAACTCTAACGTGTATGTACCTTCAACAAATACTAGTTGAATAAATAAATGGATGAATTGATGGAGAGACTATATGTAATTTCATCTTTTCTCTTGTTTATCATAGTACACTCATCTGGACACTTTCCATTTGCTCCTCTAGTTTCCTCCACCCTTCTGCCTGACATCCGTCTTGGGAGGCCTGCCTATGTTAACTATATTTTGGCTTCTGTTGGGTATAGTCAGTTGGGAGTACTGGAGGGAGCACAGAGGGAATGATGGGAGGGGATTGGACTAGTTATTCCTCCTGTAATGTTGCCACTAGTGAATTTCATTCCTGAACTGAAGGTGACAGCCTCCACGTATCCAGGTTCTGGAGAGTGCCCTGTCCTCTCCCTTCAGTCCTGTGGATGGAGATGCCCCCACTGTCTCTGGATATTGCACTGTCCTTTGAAATTTCCCTGGATGACTCGCACATTTGCAGTATTCCTTTATGTGATCTCTACTCCATTTACCCAACTTTAATGTGCCACCGTTTCTTACCAGAACCCTGATTGATATAACCTGTTACAATTTAGGGGATCTTTACTGATGGTGATATCTTGTGGTTCCAAGTATGATAGATTAACCATCCCTTCTTCCCCTGCCTCCCCCAATGAGCATAGCTACAGAGCCTGGACTGAATGCATAGGACAGCTATTTAAGGATTCCAAAATGCAGATGTTAGTAGGTGAGGTAGGGAAGAGGACCCTTATTTTTAAGTGCCACTGAACCACTAGAAAAATACAATACCCAGAATAAATTATGCATTGGTTGGACTCAACAGTGAATGAAAATGAAGGAAAGTCAGTGCATTTGAAGATAGATCATTAGAAATCGTACAATCTGAACAGTGGAAAGAAAGATACTTGGATAAGTAAAAAGAACCTTAGAGATATATGGAACAAAACCAAAAGTTCTAACATCTGTGTTACAGAATTTCAGAAGGAGAAGAGAGAGTGGATTGCAAAAAAAAAAAAAAAATTGAGAAAATAAGGCTGAAAACTCCTCAAATCGGGCAAAAGACATAAACATATAGATTCAAGAAGCCCAGTAAACCTCAAACATTATAAACCCAAAGAAATCCATGCTTGGGGGCACTGAGACGAGGTGTTTATTTGCTAAATTGGTTCTTTGTTTTGAGCCCTGGGGTTCTCTGATAGCACAGAGCAAAATGGTGTGATCATCTATAAACTGGGAATAATTTAAAGCACTAAATAGAGTGTTTGGCAAACAATAAACATTCAGTAAATGTTAGCAGCTATTATACCCTAATGCGTCAATGTGTGCCTTACCTTAAGCAGTCGTTGAAGCCTTCTACTGCATATTTGGATGGAGTATAGCCCCCTCCGCCAAATGCAAGGCGACCCCCAATGCTGGAGACATTGATAACCCTTCCTCGAGCTTTTTTGACCAAGGGAAGCATGTTCAGTGTCACATTGATGAGTCCAAACAGGTTCACTTCCACAGGTTCTCTGTAGTGTTCCACTGTCAGCCAGTCTGTGGGAGCCAGCACGCCAAGAACACCAGCATTATTGATCAGACCCCAGAGACCTAGCACGGAGAGGGAAGAAAGGAAGCATGGTAGAAACGTCCTTTGTGTAAACACAGCTTTACGCATCGGTGCCCTTTCCTCCTCTAGTCATCCTGCTGCGCTGAAATACTCTGCGGTTCTGGGAAGTGATAGCAGAAAGGGTCGGAGGTTAAACTGAAGCATTTAAAGTTCTGCTGTTGGAAGCCAATATCACAGTTATTCTATTTTCTGGTTCTGAATGTCAGATGCTGAATTCAGTGAGACTTTTTGCTTTTTAATCTCAGATATAAAGTAAATTAGTCTATTTTTCTTACCTTGCTAGATGGCAAGGACAAAGAATATTGATAAACTGTTCTATATGGACAATGAGCAACATCAACCTACTTCACATTTATTTTTGGTAAAAAATCCCATCATTTGGTTGGCTTATAATAGCCCTCTAGTCCAGAATGCCACCATCTTAGCAGAATCTCATGCAGAACGGGGTCCAACAGCTCACCACCCTATCATGACTATCTGAGACACCTATATGCCAATTCTCAGGCCATTTTCTACTTTTCCCATCGAAAAGGTATAAGCCCTAGAGCCATTTTGTAGGGAGAAGGAGGTCTCAGGTGTCCAGATGGCAATTTGGGGATTGTTGCATATTCTCCTGTAGATTTCAGCACCTCGTCCCTCTGCTGTGCACGTGGTAAGGCAGTGCTTCACTGGGGAAGACCAGGAAAAGTCAAACCTCCATCTCGCTTCTGAACTCACCCACTGGGACTTGAGACGAAGGATAACTTGGGCTGTGTCTCTCATGCACACCAAGAGTTTGCAACAAGAACTACTCAGGGGCTATCCTAAGATTTCTCCAGTCTTCTCCAGTGTGTAGCTGGTATTTAGTAAGAGGCATTTTCTTGAAGGGCTATTTAATACCCAAATGCATTTTGCTTTAGTCACTTCACAACACCCCTTCCATTACCCCCATCCCCATGTCCTTTACCTTTTTCCCCAACTTGATGTTTCACCCACTGGGCAGTCCGCTTGACATTCTCTGGGTCAGTGACATCCAGAAGCACCGTGTGAAGCCTCTCGGAGGTTTCTGCCTTTAAAGCTGTTGCTCCCGATTCCGTCAGACAGGCGGCAATTACACGAAATCCTTTTTGATCAAAAGTTCTGGCCGCCATGTTTCCAAAGCCCTTGTCACACCCAGTAATGAAAATATACTTATCAGTGATATCTGCAATCTTTAGTTGTCTTTTATAATTCCATAGGAATCCACAAACGATTAGGAGGGCCAACACCCAAAGGAGCATTGTTTTCCTATATATGACACTGTCACTTCTTTCTTGAACAATAGAGTAAGATGTCCTGAGTGTGCAAAATTAGAAAGGAAATTCAAATTAGAACCATCAAAGCATTAATTATAACCCAGGATGGATGACTTTGACATATTTTAATCCTGCAGGAGAAGTGAGCAAGAACTGTAGGGCTGCCTGCTGCCTCAGTTCTGAGTGTCAAGGCAGCCCAGGCCTCCTGACTCACAGCTGCCGGACAGCTGGGGGAGATTATCAGGGCCCAGCCCATGAGCAGCCTCGGCTGGCCCTGTATTGGCTTTCTCTGCCTGTGGGAGGAAGAGAGGCCACAGAGAAGACACAGTGAGAAAGACCTTATTTCCTTCCCCCACACCTCAGAAAGTTTCCTCGCATTGTCCTGAGTCTACAAATCTTTACTCTTGATCTAGACGCACCCTTAGAATCAAGGCAGGCCCTGAGTGCTTCATAGATAGAGAACAATGGATAGAGAGGACCATGGATGCTTCTGCAATTGTGGCTATTTATAGACTCTGTGTTCAAAAAGTACTTGCAAGGCCAAGAAATTTTACAAACTTTGTTTGGACTTTCTTTTTTTTTTAAAAGATTTTATTTATTTATTTATTTATTTATTTATTTATTTATTTATTTATTTATTTATTTATAGAGAGAAAGGAAGGGAGAGAGAAGGAGAGGGAGAGAAACATCAATGTGTGGTCGCCTCTCGAGCTCCCCAAAATGGGGACCTGGCCCACAACCCAGGCATGTGCCCTGACTGGGAATCAAACCAGTGACCTTTTGGTTTGCAGGCTGGCGCTCAGTCCACTTAGCCACACCAGCCAGGGCTGGACTTTCTTTTTTTTTTTATAATGATTTTCTGGCTTTTGCAGCATTTATAAAAATTGCTCATTTTTTTTTCCTGCTTGTAAAAGTGACTTGTGCTTATGGTAAAAAAATATTTAGCAAATAGAGAAAAAAATTAAAAGAATGTAATGATTATCACTTTTGCTTCTTAGTATTTTGATAAATTTTTTCTAGTTTTTTCCTTGTGTCTGTAAATATTTTTCTCCTCATAAGGAACACAAGTACACACGCAGACAGAATTACACATACACACAATTTTATTTCTACTGCTTTATAAAGAATAGGTCATTGAAGATAAAAGATAACTCAATGTAATGTATTTCTTCACTTCTCAAGGAAAATTTAGGTTGTGCTTTCATTTTTTCCTGATAAAAGATCTATAGCTAAAGAAACAAAGAGTAAAATAATTGTCATTTGATAAAAATTAGTCAGAGGTAAACATTAAAATATGGTTGGTTGAGGCACACCAGTTGATTCCTGTGGTATGGCTATGATTACTTCTAAAGCAGTCAAGCTTTTTAGACCCTCCAGACTTAATAACCGGGTGTAGTTTCCCCAGACCTTTCCTGGGAGGGGTTACTGATTTGTTGAAAAATCAATGTCCTTGCAGCAGGATTTCCCCTTCACAAATATGTAAATACATTAAAATGTATAATTTTGGGAGGATGTAATTAACTCTTACAAAATTACATATGTAGATATTTTAAGGAAATTATATATTTATAAATTCAACTAGTGTAGTGTTTTGCTGAAGTCTGGCCTTGATAAATTATTACTGAATAACTAAATATTGAATATATTCCCTGAATGGCTTCTGTAGGCTTCATTACAATTCCAGTCCCATGGACATTATTTGAAAAAGGCAAATACTCAAAGGGTTTAATGTGTCTTGGGGCACACTTGATCCTCTCAACAACCTTGTGAATTAGATAGGGCACATTATTTACCTCATTTTACAGAAAAACTAATATTCTAACTAATAAATGTAAAAGGAAGGATGGAATTAGAAAACCACCACTTGGCATCTGACATAGAATCAATATTTTCAATCAAGAATGATCAACGGGTACTAATACTAGTGGGTGAAACTCAGATGAGAAACTGTAATTATAGAATCTCAATCTCCCCATAAGATGCATACTAACTTTAAAAAAAGGCAATAGTAATTTCACTGTGGAGAAATCCAACAAATAACCACCTGAATCAACTTAACCTGGGTTGGCTCCACAAAGGCAAGCCAGTGTTTTCCTGTCACACCCCTTCTGCTCAGCCCAGCCGAACATGATGGCACAGAAAGTCTCCACCCCCTGCTCTAGAACGGATTAAAGCCTGTGAGTATTTGCCTTTTTAAAATAACTTCCGTGGGATTTGAATTGAAATGAAGCCTGCAGACTCCACACAGGGAACACTTTCCATGGCTGGTCAGTCTCTGCTCTCCTAGAGAGGCTTCGGAGAGAGATGACACTGGAAGTGAGGTTTTTTTTTTTTTTCATGGAGCCAATGAGTAAAGGGTATCAAGCTTAAGAATATACGGAAGTACCTGAGCAATGAAAACGTGCGTCCAAAGACTACAGATGACAAAAGTATGAGGAAGGTAGGCAAGACGGACAGCTAAGCCAGAAGAAAATTAGAGTTTGAGTTGACTTCATGGGAGTTAAATATGATGTAAATTGTTTTTCACGGCGACTTCATGGGAGTTAAATATGATGTAAATTGTTTTTCACTGAGAGTGCTCTTAATTAATCACAGCCAAGTGGTTTGGATGATGTTGCTGGCCTTTTATGTACACATCAGAAAACAATTTTGAGAACATTTAAAAAATATCATTATTTATCAAGGCCAGATTCAAGCAAAACACTATACTAGTAGAATTTGTAAATATAAAATTTCTTTAAAATATCTACATATGTAATGAAAACTTATACCAGTAGTTATGGGACAAACCAAGGTCATGTGGCTCCTGGTATGGCACACTTTTCATAAACCTCAAGGTCACGAAGGAAAAGAAACACTGAGGACTCTTCCAGGTGCCACACTGGGAAGGATGCAGAGCCCTCCTGTGCTTAAGCAGAAAGTAATTGTGCGTGGGACACACCTTTCAATTCTACATAATACCTGGCCTGTAAGCTTCAAAAATGTCAAAGCCATGAAGGAAAAGAAACACTGAGGGCTATTCCAGACAAATGGAGACTAAAGAGATGTGATAACCTAATGTAACATGTGATCTTGGACCAGAAGATCATTTTTTTCTTTGGCCAGAAAGAACATTATTAGGTCAACTAGTGAAATTTGATTCAGATCTGAAAAAGGTGTTGCATTAATATTAGTTTCTCAGTTTTGATAATTTACTATGATTATGTTGAAATGTCCTGCTTTTTAAGAAATGCACACTGAAATATTTAAAGATTAAGTACCACCATGTCTTCAACTTATACTCAATTTGTTCAGAAAATATTATGAATATGTATATAAATAAATAAACATATTAACACATACACATGTGAAAGATAATGAAAATAGAAATGTGGTTAAATGTTAATATTTAGGAAATCTAGGTTGTACTACTCTTTAAACTTTTCCATAAGTTCTAAATTATTTCAAAGTAAAATGTAGAAAATTTGGCAAGTGAAAATAAAAACTTTTTCCTAAGAAAAGCTTCATTGGGTTGCTTTGAGTCCCATGCACAAAATAGGTGAGAATCTAGTGACTTCGGGCACCAAGTTTTCTGCATTCTACTTTTTGGTAAGTTTACCTCCGCAACTACTGGACAAAAACAAAAGCTCACACCAAAGCAGTCAGACGCTCCCTTCCCTTCCCTTCCCTTCCCTTCCCTTCCCTTCCCTTCCCTTCCCTTCCCTTCCCTT
>VMDR010020129.1:0-17796 GCA_007922815.1 Macrotus californicus
GCCTATGGTTGGCTATTTTAAAAGAGGCTTTGATAACAAGAAGTGTAAAATTTGGGTAAAAATGGAATACTAAGACTGTATGGCTGACCTTATACTGTATTTTAAATTCACTTATGCAAGTATTTACTGAACACTTCCTATGGACAAGGTGCTATACCAGAAATTAGAGAGTCACTTTTTGAATTTTTTTAATTCTTACCTAAGGATATGTTTATTGATTTTTTTTTTTTGAGAGAGAGAGAAGAAGGGGGACAGAGAGAGAGAAACATCCATTGGAGAAACATCAATCAGTTGCCTCCCATCCACACCATGACAGGGATCAAACCCACAACCCAGGTATGTGCCATGACTGGGGATGCAAACAGGAACCTTTTTTGGTGCACAGGATGACACTCCAAACCAACTGAGCCACCGAGCCAGTGCTTATATTTCAATTTTTTAAGAGAAAAATCAGTAAATAAAATTATTTAATCTAAGGACATTATGGACAAAATAGACAATAATTAGAAAAGGGAATAAACTCCAACTGAAAAAGAAAGACTTTAGAGGACTTATTTGTTAATTATAATAGTCACAGAGAACATTGTGAGGCCAAGGAATAAACTGAAAACATACAATTGGAAGTAAAATAGTTACAGTTCTAACCCTGGTTCTACCAATTACTCGATATGTGACTGGGCATATTACTTAACATCCCCAATCCTGTATTTCCTCAGCTATGATAACAGATAAAAGGATCTCTTAAACTTGTCAGGAGGGTTAAATTACACAATTTAGCACAATTCAAGGCAGATAGTAGAGATTAAATAAAGGTTATCATTCTTCCTAATTTTTTCTTAATCTAACCTGCAATTACTTATAGGCAATAGTTTCTCCAGAGCTGAAATGTGCTTCCAATTATTCCATCAGTTACATGTGTTTCATGAATTCTCCCATTAGCATGGGTCCAAAGTGGGCCTGTCCTAGTTGTGCTTCTCTTTGTGTACCACAAATTAAGTAGCTAAAAACAGCCTCAGAGAGGGCACGTGTTAACAACTGTAATAGCATAATCAATAAAATATATAAAAAAAAAAAAGAAAAAAAAAGTAGCAAAAAACAGCAGCCATCATTTCAGACCTCTTTAGTTTGTTGATTTCAAACCCTGCACTACTGAGATTTTAACCAACATTTTAAGGTTGAAAAGAATAATAAACACTGCAGTCTTAAAAGGGAAACACCTTATGGAAAATCAAGCTATTGTTCTTTAAAATTGTCAATGCTTATTCTGGGAGATTCAAGGTTATCTACTACTCTTTTTCTTCCTCTCCAATGCTCAACTTGAAAGTCATTCAAAAGGTTTACCGCATACAGAAGTACGTGATCTATGCATGCTGCCTACCTGAAATCTGTTCTTACTTAGGAAAAATGCCGAGCTCCAAAAACTGTGACCTACATAAATACTAATTAGGAGCAAATGAAAGGAGGTAAAGTGAGGCCTTGCTCAATTGTACATGTTGTATCACATAAAACAATGATATCCTACAAAGTATTGATCTTAGAAAACATCTGCCTCATTAGTATATTCTAGAATGTTCTGTGCATTCATCTATAACATGGAAGTCCCAGCCTAAGACACAGACATACAGGCAAACATTCAAACCACATGATCTCTGAGTGAGAGGCTGCCAATACTGAAATCGTTTTAGTTGTTGGCAATGAAAAAATTAAAAGGTGACTTGTGGCATCTAAACAAAAGGCATGTTCTTTTCCAGCCTGGTTTTTGTTCTGGCTCTGGGCAATCTGAAATAATGAGAATGTGTGACTCCTTGGTGAAAGACTGCATAGAGACGAAGGACCTCAAATGATGAAAACTTCACAGCGTATCTGAGCTCAGGAATAAAGGAGCCAGATTCCCTCAATGAACTGGCTCTACTCTGGAGCCCAAGGGAAACAATGAATTCACTTTTTCACACCACAGGAATAAATTTGGCTAATAATCTCTGCTGCTTTCAAACTGTGAACATCTGGATGAAAAACAAATCCAAAGCAAGATCTTGGAAGCTTAGAGAATCCTCATAGAAAGAGGAGGGGAAAGACTTGAACTTTGGATATCTCAGTTACTATACACCTGTGCCTCACCTTCATTTCATCAAATGCTGCAAAAGTAATTAGGATAATAAGTATGAAAAATGTTATACTTCTTGGAAAACCAGTGCTTTAGATATTCAGTAAAAGATATCTTGCTTCCAAATTCCTTAGTACCCTTGAATTCTTAATCATTCACTTATCCATTTAATCATTCAGAAAAATTTTATATCTTTTTTCCCTGATTGCATGGTAAATCATGCTTACTATAAAATATTCAAATGAAACAGTATTGCATAAAGGGGAGTGTATCTGGAAACTCCAGAAACATGAATATTTGTTAATTACTGCATTTAGGCTCCATGAAAGGTGCCATGGAGTTGTCAAAGCACATCAGATCATACTCCTCTCCTCAAAAAAACCACAGACTAGTAAGAAAGATAACTATAAAAATAACTACAATATAGTGTAAGAAGCAATTCAAGCCATAAGAAAGATAAAAAGAAATGTTATAAGAAGTCAGAGAAGGAAGATATTATTTCTAGCAAAGTACATCCAAGGACAGCCTCTTCAGCAAAAAAAAAAAAAAACCCTCTGTTTCTGCCACTTCCATAACTCCATGTGTTGTTGTCACTCACAAGTCCTGCTGGTCTGTGCTGGACTTCCTCCATAAAGATATAAGAGCTCTTGTATAAAATTCCCAAGGCCACTTTCTTACCATTTCCCCAAAGAGTCAGCAGCTTTGAATTTACAGCATACCTCCAAACAAGGCAAACATGAAAGAAATTATTTGATCATTGGTCACTTTCCATTATCACAGTTCACAGGAATAAGAGAAAATACAAAAACAGTAGACTGGGAAAGGACAAATGTTAAGTTCCTACTCCCCTTTTCAAAAAAAAAAGTGAGGCAAAATAAAGAAGGCCTAAGTTAGGAAGACAAACAAGAGTCACACCAGCATGAAAGCACACCACACACGTTTAACTCTTAATGCGTGAGAGATCAATGGATGTGTAGGATAAAAGTGAGTTTGAAATACATGAAAGCTGTGGTTATGCGAAAAACCGAAACTTCGATAGATCTAGGCAGGGAGATAACTGAGTAAAGAAAAAAAGAATCAGAAGACCAAGGGTCACAGAAAGCTCTGTCTCTGACCAGCTGGGAGATCTAGAATGAGAGACACTTAACCCTCTGGGTATCATTATTCTTACCAGTAAAATAATCATAATGACACCAGCCTTCTGTGAGGCTCAGATGAGATAATATCTTTGAAACCATTTTATAAAACACCATATAAAGCACTTTATAAAACACACAGGGTTAAGGTAATTCACCTAAGTTCCAATGAAAGATTTGTAGATTAAGAACATAAATCTGAATTTTATAAAAGACCAGTCCCAAATTGCCACTTCCATTGACAAGTAGGAAGGACTTAAAAAGCTCAATAAATAAAAATAACACCTCTTCAAGGATGAGGGCCATGTCATATTCCCCTTTGTTCTCCCAGCATCTACACAGTGGCTGGCACAGATTGAGTACCCAGCACTCTGGAACGCTGACCTGATCTTTCTCCTACTCTACATCCCTGTCCCTTAGCAACTGAGGTATAACTATTGTCTGCTGCAGTTTTAGTGGACATCAGCATTGGTAAGTTGACATCTCAGGGACAAAGTCAAATGGGCAGAAAGACATTTCCTTAGCATCCGTCTTTCGTTGTCATTTACACATTTTCCTTCCTGGACATACTCAAGTGAAGGCCACAGGCAGCCTGTCTGCCCTAAAAGCCACCCCAACACTGACATCACTAAACACTCCTTCCAACCAGGCTCAGAAGAGGATGCATGGGTGGGAGCTGGACCTGCAAGGTGACCTAGGCACCAACAAGTTTAGCAAGTTAGGAGACTAGCAGCCCACTCTTGGCCCTAGGCCACTGACATTTGCCTATTATTTGTAAGAACACAGAACAGAACACTAGCCCCATTCTGCCATGCATTTCACAGCAACATCCTGACAATTTTGCAATTAAAAAAAAAATGTATTTGTTAGTTAAATGGATATAAGCCAGGCCTAAAAGAGAAATTCTTTATAGGTAATTGGTGTAATGTTGTTAAAGAGCTTTCTTTACACAACCCAGTGTTCCTTCCTCAGTATCAGAGCAGGAACAACAGGACTGGCCAGCAGCTGCCCAGGGCACACATCTAGAAGTACTAAAATATCCCCAGAAAAGTAACACAGTGAAGAAAATGGCATTTATCAGAACTTTCTTCAGGAAGACAATTGTGTTTAATTATAAGAATTACAATCTAGCTTTTTACGAGGAGACTGGCCAAGATGGAGGTGTAGGTAGACACACTGTGCCTCCTCGCACAACCAAAAGAAGGACAACAACAAATTTTAAAACAAAAAACAACCAGAACTGCCAGAAAATCGAACTGTATGGAAGTCCGACAACCAAGGAAATAAAGTAGAAACTTTCATCCAGACTGGTAGGAGGGGCAAGCCGAGCTGAGCTGGGCCAGGCGGCTGGGCGGTGGCTGGCAGATCAGGGAAAGGCGTGGCCAGGAGAGGTGGCGGCTGCGGACCGGGCGTCCCACTCCCTCGTGTGGATAAACCGGGAGAAACAACTGGGGAGCAAGACAGACGCCGAAACCCAGAGTTCCAGCGCGGGGAAACAAAGCCTCAAAGCCTCTGATTGAAAACTCCTGTGGGGGTTGAGGCGGTGGCAGCGGGAGAAACTCCCGGACTCACAGGAGAGTGCATTGGAGAAAACCGGCAGAGAGTGGAGCAAGCGCCATTGTTCCCCCTCGGTCCCCTCCCCCACAAACAGCGTCACTACGCAGCAGCAGCAGCGTGGGTTCCCCCGCCCTGGTGAACACCTAAGGCTCCGCCCCTTACTACATAACAGGTGCACCAAGACAACAAAAATAGCCCAAATGAAAGAACAGATCAAAGCTCCAGAAAAAAATACAACTAAGTGACCAAGAGATAGCCAACCTATCAGATGCACAGTTCAAAACACTGGTAAAGGTAAAGGAGTTCATCATCACCAAGCCCTTATTATATGAAATGTTAAAGGGACTTACTTAAGAAAAAGATCCAAACTATGAACAATAAAATGGCAATAAATTCACAACTATCAACAACTAAATCTAAAAAACAAAAACAAACTAAGCAAACAACTAGAACATGAACAAAATCATAATTATAGGGATCATTTGGAGAGTTATCAGTGGGGAGTGAAAGGGAAAAAATGGGGGGAAAGGTACAGGGATTAAGAAGCATAATTGGTAGGTACAAAATAGACAGGGAGGTGTTAGGCATAGGAAATAGAGAACTCAAAGAACTTATATGCATGACTCACAGACATGAAGTAAGGTGAGGGAATGCCGGAGGGAAGGGAGATACCAGGTAGAGGGGGACAAAGGAGGAAAAACTGGGACAACTATAATAGCATAATCAATAAAATAAACTTAAAAAGAAGAAGTAAACAAGTTATGATAGTCTGTGGGCCAGGAGGACTTAAGAGGGAATAAGCTCAAGATCATAGAGGCTGGCCATGAAAATCCATGAGATAGCTCTTCCGTTTGAGCTAGAAAGGAAGGAGAAATAACCCAGGACTAAAGATTATATAGGCAGGGCCTAGAAACATCCAGGAGCCTGGAGATTCCAGGGCTGTCATGGATTGGGTTCCCTTGAAGGCAGAGCCCAAGACAAGGGTTTAAGTGTTGAGTTTATTTGGGAGGTGGTTCCAGGAAGCATGGATGAGGGAATACAGAGTAAGACAGGAACAGAGTAAAACCTGATAGAAGAGTACATTATCAAGTTGGCCACTGATAGCAAGGGACTTGATTTGGCCAGGACCTCCTAAGAAGTAAACAGAATGTATCCAGAACTATGCACCTGAAGAATGGAAGTCTGCAGCATTTATACACATATCCAAATGCCCAGTGGATGATGTGGCCCCTGAGGACATTTACTCCCCCACACTTCCAGGCTCCCAGCCTGAGAGATGGTACTGGGGAAGAAAGCAGAAAAGGAGTACATCAAGTGCTATAAGAGGTAGGAAGTTGCAGTTGAAATCAGAGACAAGGACTATGACAATGGCCTCCAGGGAAATCTAAAGGTGGTATCAATGAGAACTAGGTGGAAGAGACTAAGCATACAGCCTAGGCTGGTAAAAAGGGAAGAAAGGCTAGGAGAAAAATGGCTCAAAAAGTTTTCCTAGAGTTGTAGCTTTCTCACAATGCTTTTGGCCTCTTTACCAAGAGATGAACTTAGGGACTTACTAGTAGCTTGAAGTTAATATCATAAAGGAAGCTTTGTACTCCTACGAGACAAGGGTCATGAAATTAACCATTGATATTTATTGAGTATTTACTATGTGTCAGGCACTTTGCAGCATCATCAAATGAACTGTGTATAATAATAACTATTATTTAACAAAAAGGTTTTTTATGGTTCTATGTTGTTCTCTTCTAATTATTATAACAGCATGGTAACAACACAGCTTTTCCAAGGAGCCACACTGCTCCAGGCAATGCACTAAGTTCTGGTGAAACAAAGATGTATGACCTGAAGATTCCTGCTTTTGAGCAATTCCTGCAGCTGTATATAATAATAACTATTATTGCTCTCATTTTAAAGGGAAGAAACTGAGGTTAAGAGAGATTTTAAACGTGTGTAAGGCCAATTGAGATAGAGTATGTGTCAAAACAGCTACAATCAATTAAAGCTACAGGAGCTGTCAAGGACTTAGTAAGATCAACCCCTAATGGACTGATGGCTTCAAACCAGCAGAGACCAGCTTGATCCAACATGGCAACGAATTTCACCTAACAGTAACCGCTAGCCTCATCATACACTCACTGTAATACATTAGCACGCTAAACAACATACTCTGCGCTGCCATGATCAGAAACGGAAAGCCCATATAAGGGCACAACATGGCCAACAGAGCTTCTCTGAGAAATCTTCATCCCTTCCCTGCAAAGATCCCTCCCCCTCACTGAATACCCTACCCCCAGATTAAATGAACTTCAGTAAAAGGAGAAAATTCCTCTAAAAAGGGGCTGCACTATCTGTGAAGTAGCCCATTCTGTTTCACTGCTTCACTAATAAATTCACTTTCACTTTGGACTACCTGCTAGATCATATTTGAATTCTTTCCTGCATGGAGCCAAGAACCTACAGTGAGTCACAGACCCTCAGGTCTGCAGACCTTCAGAATGCCTGCATCACTATGGCGTAACAAACTACTTCATTTTGAGTATGTGTAAATAACTCATACTTGTATCTAAACACACACACATGGAGAACACATACACACATGGTTAAATCAGATATGAGGATTCCCAAAGAATAAAGTGTAATTAGCTTCCTTGTCCATTTCTTCATTACATGGATAACAGAGCACTTCTAAACTCTTTAATGAACATACTTCTTTGAGGGTTTCTTTTTTATTATTTATACCAATTGATCAATGCCTTTTCTGTAAATATACAAGACTGAGAATGAAAAAAATAAGGACATTTGGATATGAAGACTGAAGCAAAAACCAACAACAAAATACCACCCAAACCACAGAGCTAAATTAAGTCAATAAAGCCTCATAAAAGGGGAAAACTAAAACATGATAAGACTTTAAACTCATTAGAGACTAAAATGTAAATCTGACTGCAAAGTTATCTGCATCTTTAATTTGAAGGCTCATGATCATGCTGGAGGTAGGAGGCAAAATTTAATTTAAGGAGCAATTTTGGCCAATCAATCCTATTTTCTTTAACACAAGAGCAGAGAGGGAGAGAGAATGACATTGACAATATCCACGGAAGGCCAGAGGAAGGAAAAGCAGATGTGATCATATTACCAACACACTCGGGACTGGCTCAAGGAGGTTTCGTTAGGCATTGCAACCCTCCCTGGAATGAACTGGTTTGTAATTAGTTTAGGCAGTGGAAACCTGCATCATTAAAAAGATGACAACTGGACACTTGCCACAATCAAGATAATGTTTCATAATCAAATTAACTAGGCTCAAGAGCTTGATTTGGAGCCTGTTTATGGTTAACCATCAAATGGCTTTCAGGGTACTTGGAGCAAAACATATAAAAAAACACCAAGTGAGTAGTGCATGACCATGTAAGAAGCACATGAAGAGGTGGCCATTTCTTTAGCCACAGAATGTTTATAACAGGGTCGGGGCCAGGGGTCAGTGAGTACAGAAAGGATAGAAAATCCCTCAATCTATCCTGAAAGAACTGAATAAATTTTTCAGAAAGTAATAATAGTAAACACACATGCTTTTAAAATGTGTATGGTTAGCTACTTCAGCACAAGTATTACTCCAGATCCAGAATTGCTCAAAGGCAGGAATCTTCAGGTCATACATCTTTGTTTCACCAGAACTTAGTGCATTGCCTGGAGCAGTGTGGCTCCTCGGAAAAGCTGTGTTGTTACCATGCTGTTATAATAATTAGAAGAGAACAACATAGAACTATAGAAAACCTTTTTGATCTCCTGGGAAGTGTAAAGGACATGTAGATGGATTGCAACCATGTATAAAAATAGGCATGTTTGAGAATGAGAAGACAATGAGCAAAAATGAAAAGAATAGTAGTGCTGGGTGCTGGGATTCTGCACGTGTGTTTTTTTTTCCTAAAACTCTTTAATGTTGTCAGAATGTCATCTTTTCCATTTCAAAAACTACAGATGTTTCTATGTTGAGGAAAGAGAAGGAAACCAGTAGTAAATGAACTGCTAGTTTCTAGAATAAGGTTCGAACTCCAAAGCTTAGTACTAGAGACCCAGATGGTCTGGTACAGCCAAGAACTGCAGTTGTATATTCTATCCCTCCTCCTTCCTCTTCTCCATCACATTCGATTGCTTGCCCTTTCCAAAATGGGTCATAAGTTTCTTTTTTTCTTTCATACACCATTCTCACTATCTGGAAAACCCCTACTCCTATCCATTTTTCACATTGCTAAATCCTATTCATTTTTCAAAAACAACTCAAATATCTCCTCTCTGAGAAGTCCTCATCCCTGATCCCCCACACCCTATCCCAGTCTCTCATTTTTGGGGCATTTCTATAGCAACTTATGCTGACTCTCAGAATGCTTATCACACTCTGCTGCAATCACTGGGTTTCTTGCCTTTCTCCTCTACCAGCCTAGATGCTGCCTACAGATAATGTGGAGATGCCTGAGGCTACAAAGACCAATGGATGACCCAAAGTCTTTCAAAACAAATTGTGACAGTGCATTCACTTGCTCAATACTGTTATGGTTATAAGTAATGGACACTCGTTGAAACTACTTTGTGCACAAAAAGGGATATTTATTTATAAGGACACAGAGATACTTCTGAAAGCCCAATGGTAGAAAATTCGGTCACTAAGGTCTGGACCCTGGAGTCAGAAAGCTACAGAATCAGGGCACCTATTGTCTTAGTTGATTAGTCTTATTCTTTCCCTCTCTCCTCCCTCCCTGCCACCTTACAGTCATTTAACGTGCATTTCTCCACAGCTCTGTCACATTCCTTCCTCTCTCCCAGAAAGGCAGTTGTACAGTGGTTAAAGACACGAGTTCATGCTACCTAGATTCATGCCTGGCTCTGCCACTACCCAGCTATACAACCTTGGATGAATCACTTCACCTCTCTGTGACTCAGTTTCCTTTTCTATAAAATGGAAATAAGAAGAGGAACTACTTTGTACAACTGTTATGAAAATTAGAGAATAAATCTAAGGCATGACTTTCCACAGCTCCCAAGTTTACCTATCTACCCATTCTATCTACAAGTCTTAGACCAAATCTAGAGGAAAATCAGGGCAAAAAGGCTCACCCCAAGATGGCTACCCCTCCCTGAAGAGGCTGATACAATCACTCTTTTCCACTTCTGTAGACCTGCTTAGTGCTCTCTCCTAGCTCCGCCCTGCAGGACCTCCCGCCACCCTAGCTCTCTCTCCCAGCTCTGCCCTACAGGACCTCCCGCCACCCTAGCTCTCTCTCCTAGGTCCATCCTGCAAGATTTCCCGCCACCCTCGCTATAAAGGAAGAGTGAAACCTTAGTTCAGGGCTCAGACTTTGGAGGGGACTCCTCTGGGCCCACATGGGTAAATAAAGTCTCCCTTCACTACCCTCTCATCTCGCACAAGTCATATTTTCTGCAACACCAAGTCCAACTTATGGGAAAGACACCTGACTGGCCCAGCTTGAGTCAATTGTGTATCCTTGGTCCACGTAGGCATGGCCATAGGAGCCAAATTACACTGTACAAACATGACTGCCAGGGTCCACTCTGGAAGGTGAGAGTTGTGGGCAGTTCTCAGAGAAATGGGCCACGGGCTAAGCTGACACTGCAGACAAAACCTTACTCCAGCCACCAGCTATCCACTCACCATGTGTACAGCCACGGTTGTGGACCTGCCTTGGATCACAGCTGGGCCCCTTCAGCTCACAGCCCAGCACAAGGCTCTTATTGAAAACAGGCAGCTGCCTCTCTGCCTGCAATGGCACCTAGGGGAACTCCACACACTGGCACTTCATAAAGGCCTAATGGTGATGATGGTGACGTGGACAAGAATGTCATTAGAACACAGGCCACACCATGGGCTGCTATTGCTTTCCTGCAGTTTGTTTATGGACCCTGAGGCTTGAAGTTTAAGTCAGCACATCCTTCTAACTCAACTAATGTGGCCCAGCTCTGGGGCCAACCCTCATCAACTGCCATCCAGCTGCTACTTAGGTAGATTTACACCCCACTAAATCCATTGTCACATAAAGATTTCCTCCTCACTCACTGACAGGATTTAAAGAACATAGGCATAGAATCTGATAGCCAAAAGTCAAAAAGCCTTCAAAGAAAATTAACCATTGGTATGTTCCTATTATAAAATTCCCAACTAAATGAGATCAGCTAGGGGAGGGAGTAGCTTTTTTTTTCTTCTTTTTTTCCAGAGAGAGAGAGAGAGAGAAGGAGAGAGAAAGAAGAGAGAGAGAGAGAGAGAAATGTCAATCAATTGCCTCTCATACATGCCCCGAACAGGACCAAACCTGCAATCTAGGTATGTGCCCTGACCAGGAATCAAACCCACAACCTTTCAGTTCACAGAACATTCCAACCAACTGAGCCACACTGGCCTGAGCAGGGAGTTGCATATTTAAAATAAAAAGAGTGCCCTGGCCAGTGTGGCTCAGTTGGTTGGAGTATTGTCCCATACACCAAAAGGTTGGGGGTTCCATTCACCGTCAAGGCACACACCTGTGTTGCAGGTTCAATCCCTGGTCTGGGTGTGTATAGGAGGCAACTGATCAGTGTTTCTTTTCTCTCTCTCTCTCTCTTCCTCTCTAAAATTAATAAACATATTTTAAAAATAAAATAAAATACAAAGAAAGTTACCATAGCCTTGGGCTCTAACCTGGCCCATAAATAAAGTTCCATTTGAAACTCTTCATCAAACTTGTTTTAACCCTGGTGTAATCTCCTCAACAAAAAGCAATGTTTGTAGCCAAGGACTCTTCTCACAACACATTATCTCCTGTGTTTCTCAGCCTAGTGGGTGGGTATTGCTATCATCTTTTCACAGAAGAGGAAACCAAGGCTGGGAACAGTTAAAACAGTTGCCTAAGATCCTGAGAGCTGAAAGCATCAGAGCCCTAATTAAACCCAAATCAGCCATTGCCTTACCCATGGTGCTTTCTCTATCCCACCACTGCCTGCTACCATTTGCTTTCCGTAGTTTTAAACCAAGGATCATCAGATTTCCAAACTATCTGTGTGGACATATTTGATCACCTGTGTTCTGTGACAGGCCCCGTACCCACCCAACCAAAACAGTTAATCAGATTCATATATGTAGCTTTCACTGAAGATTTCCTCTAAATAAATGAAGCAGTGTGTTTGTTACCTTACTCCTTTTACCATAACATTCATTTAACACTTCCGCAGTACCAGACACGGTGCCGAGTGCTTTACAAGAATTATCTCAGGTGACCATCACAGTGATGAAGTACTTTTATTTCCAACTCCCCTTTTTTTACAAATCAAGAATTGAGGCTCAAAGCCATTAGCCTTGCCTAAAGTCACATAGCAAAAACTAATTCCAGACTCTAAATCACCATTACTGGTGCTTAGAAAAATCAATTCCAGGACCAGTATCAAGATTTCATCACTGCTCTCTTTCATAAAAATATTCTGTCTTTGAATTTTTAGCTCTCAGTGATAAATAAAACATACTAGTAACTACTTCAAATCCTTTCTAGAAGCAGGAAGGAAAATAAATAAATAGCCAGGATTTCTTCTAAGAGTGTGAATAGCAATGTATGCATATAATAGACACTTCAATCAATTTTCCTGCAGCATGAAGAGCAATCTCATTTTCAAATGGTGAATCCTGGCTCATGTGTATGTGGCATTACGATCATTCAGGTAAGGTTTATGGCACACCACTTTAAGGAATGTTGGTGACTTTAAGTGGATTTGAATAACAAGAGCAGCCTCAAGTCAGTCACCATCACTGAGCACAGTCATTGGAAAGCCCGGAATTCACTTTTAAAAAATTCATCTGAAAAAGTCTTCAGAAAATGGCAATGTTAGAGAATTGTACACCTAAAACTTATATGATTTTATTAACCAATGTCACCCCAATAAATTCAATAAAAAATTTTTTAAACAGAAAATGGCTATGTTCACTCACAGATTAAAGACAGCCTAAATATTTAACTTGCTGCCTCTATGAGATTAAAGACCTTTAACAACTGTTCATACAAGAAAGAGTATAAAATAAGTAAAAGAATAAAAGACAATGAGCGATGATAGAGTCTGGTTGTAAAGAGCACTTTGGGAACAGCCAGCCCTAGATAGGAGTCCTATATCATTTACCAGCTCTGCAGCTTAGGGTACATTTCCTAAACACTCTAACTGGTTTGGTCATCCATAAAATTTGAATAATAGAGACAGCTATTTGATGGGATTTTTATACCTAATAAATATGACGACGAAGATGACTACACCAACAAAAATGATATCTGTCTGCTTTTACTACTAGGAACATGAGTAATGGGAAAGAGCATCTTCCTGTTTTTCTTTCTGGCTTTTGTTTGGACATTTTTTGTATAGCTCATCTATGTTCAAACACGAAAACCCCTACACAGCTCCTGTTAACAGAGGAAGGGCATGCTTCCTCTCTTCCCAAACTGGTGAGGCCTGAGGAATTTGCCACTTCTTGGCTTCCTCTGGGGCTAAAAGCTTTTAGAAATTAATAATCTTAATGTAAGGAAACTCTACTTTCTACATATTATTGTAGCCAATGATAGCTGGCTTGGTTGGCAAATCCTCACAACAGGGTCCACAATAAGGCCCACTGAAATTTGAGAATATTCCTGACTCACAATGCCAACACTGAAACCATCTCATTCAGCGCTATTATTACTACCTAGAGAGGGTATAGGGGCAAAAGAGGGAAGGGAATTAGCATTTTGAAAGCATCAACAGTGTACCAGGCAGAGAACTGAAGCTTTAGACATAATTCTAGGTCATTGAATTTAAAATCCAAATTTAGCTGACAAACAAGACACAAATGTGAGAAAAACTACAGAATAAGAAAGGATAAATTTCTTCTGTTATACTTATCTACCAAGAATATCTAGCAGTTTGCAACAGCAGGTGAGGGTATATATACGCAGTGGGGCAAAAGTAGGTTTAAAGCTGGTTATATGGAAAATAATACAATAAATTGTAAGTAATAACACAAAAATAAACTTTGTTTTGTGTGCTCACAACTGTGAACCTACTCTTTCCCCACCTGTGTAGCCAGCTGTAAACACATCATCCACTCTACTCTGCCACTACTGAGTAAGCAAAAGAGGAAACAAAAAACGGCTTTGATCATAATCAAAAAGCAGGGCTCCTTGAGGGCAGGAACCATGGTGTCCTAGTAACCAATGTATCCCCAGAACCTAGCAAAGACGTTAGCAAGTAGAAAGCGTGCAATCAACGTGCTGAATGAATGCAAGAATGCATGGATGTGCCCTGCGTGTGACTGCAATCAAAGCTCAAAGCCCTTACTAGGTCTCACTGGACTCCTTCCTTATTCATCTAGAACAGCAATTTTCAACCTTTTTTATTTCATGGCACACATAAACTAATTACTAAAATTCTGTGGCACACCAAAAAATATATTTTTTAATTATAAGACAAAAAATAGGCATAATTTTGATTCATTCACAACAGTCGGTTATTGTTGTGTTGGTTGTTGTCATTTTTTTAATTCGACAATTTAAGGGAAAAGAGGTCAGTGACCCTGACTAAATAGTCATGTATTGCATGTTTTAAAAATTCTCGTGGCACACAGGTTGAAAATCGCACATCTAGAAGACTATCCTACCTTATTGGTCTTCACCACTGTTGACAATGAAAACACAAGTTCATAACAAAATATTTTAAACAAACATAGCATACCAGGTCATTAAAAACAGACTAGAGAGTATTTTACACTGAGACACTAGGGAGCATCATTACTTTGAAATGTCACTTTCTGCTTTAATTAGTATGCTCTAATGATAAGTATATGTCATTCTTATCTAATGCAAGTCTTGAATGCATATAGAATCTGGGTCACATCCTTCTCTGGGAGGTACATGGACATAGAGAACAAACAGAATTGCATGTGTTGATATCAACTAGCTTACTTATCTTTATTAATATAATTGCCAAAGTTTTAAGTTTTAAAATTTGAGAATAAATTTGTTCAACACACCAAGTACTCGTGGCATAGCAATTTGATCTCCTTTCACATTGCTCAAAACAGGGACACGTGAAGTTCCCAGTGATTACTTTCAAGCAGATTCTCTCAGAGGTATCACTCAAAACAGGACCACCTGCTTGGAGGCAAATTTTTAATAAAGACAACAAAGGCTTGCTTGCTCACAGGGAAACTTATAAGGCTGTCTTTGCTTCCTTCCACCTATTGTGGTGCTTTATCCAAGTAGAAAGTACTTTTCAGAGCTTCAAAGATGCTGATAATGGACTTCTTTTCAAAGACTAGTCTTAGTTGTCTGCTCCTTTGATTCTATAGTCAGCGTATAAAAAGACCAAAGTGATACAAATACCTCAGAGCTCCTTGTTGTGGCAATATCAGATAGAGAAATTCTGTAGCCCAGAGAGATATCTGATACATTCATTTGAATGTCAATACAAGCACCCTCCCCCAGCCACTCCATAGAAGCATCGAGAATGTGTCACAGAAACAAAAAACAGAATCATAACTCCAGTGTACCTATAAGTTCCTTTTTACAGTTTCTCTGCTTTGTGCTCCTCAGATTCGGCCAAAAACGGAGGTCATTTACAGCTTCATCAATTGACTGACCCAGGGCAGACTCCAGCTTTCTCAGGATTGTAATGGCAATGTCAATTCTCAAAAGCACTCAGCTCTGGCCAGAGCTGGTTACCCAAGGCTTCCTTTTGTGGCAAATCTGCATCACCCTGATGACTCTAGGTCAGACTTATTTACCATTAAGGTTTCATGCAGATCAGCTCACTTATACACCAAGGACCAATCCACCTCCCCAGCCACAGGCTCTCAGCACCTTCCCACCTGCAAAGCAATTTCTCTGGGGGAGTCAAAGCTTCACTCACTTTTCACAGAAACGGCTCATGGAAATACTATCTTAAAATGCTTTCTCTTAAAAATATTTTTTGAACTGAGAATTATATGCTGTGTTGAATTAGAATGGTGGTGGGTTCTGACTATATCTTTCCTCCCATTTTGGCTTCTCTCTAAAGTATAGAAAATACCAATATGCCCTCTCCTCCAACTCCCTTCTCTTCTTGATACTAAAGTTTAAGTCCACTGAGTCAAAAGCAGTTTTAATATTGAACTTCCATCTTCTATCTCCCCCACTCTAGTATCTAAGAACAATGTGAATATAGGTCATTTCATGCTACAGATGTGCTCCTGAGAATTGCACGCAAAAATGAATCAAGGCAATAGTCTATTTGAATAGGACCCTCATCACTGAAGTGGGAAAAAGATACCGAGTTCTAACCTGCTGTGATCACACTACCCTGCTCATGAGGGGGCTGGAGATTCTCCAGCTCATCTCTAAAATTCTTGTATTGTGATTCAATATGAAAAGTCATGCAACCATTAAAAATGACATTGAAAGGAAAAGTAATACCTACAATATAATATTTACATTTTTTAACTTATGGACTTGAAAGAAAGAGAGTGAGAGAACGAGCAAGAGAGAAACATCAGCTTGTTGTCCCACTTACTTATGCACTCATTGTTGCTTCTCGTCTAAGCCCTAACCTGGGATGGAACCCACAAGCTTGGCACATAGGGACGACACTCTAACCAACTCAGCAGTCCAGCCAGGGCACATTTAAATCTCTTTAAAATGAAAAGTTATTCCACAAATTTCTGTGAATTAACTTCTTTATATTAGGACTTTCTTACAACATACTATATCAAAAGGGGTAATCGAAACAACAGGAGTAATTGTTAACATTTAAAATTAGGCTGTTAAAAATAATAAATGTTTAATACAATAAAATTAGGCTTGTTAGCCTTCAAAGACCGTATTTTAGGGTGGGAAATAGATCTCTGAAGCATAGCAAAAAAAAATAAGGCAAAATATTAACTTTCTAAAAGCCTAAAAAATGTGGATTAAGCTTTTTTCCCCCACCAACTTACTGAAGATCAATAACATATACTTACAATATATTTTAGAGTTTCATTTCTTTACTCAATCTAGGGGATTTTTTGTTATGTGCCCCAGGCATGAAACAGCCCTGGCCACCAACTCAGGCTTCAAACTGGGATGAACTAAGGGCTGTACTTCTGCTTTACACCTGACTGATACAAGAGCAACACCACCAGTCAGGTGTCTCCTTGCCCATGGCCATAGCCAATTTGTTTCTCAATAGCACTGACTGATATGCTTCACTTCCTGCAAAATGACAAAATTAGTGATAGCCTAACCCAGCGATTTCCAACCAGTGTGCCACAAGAATTTTTAAAACATGCAATACCAGACTATTTAGTCAGAAGCACTGATCTCTTTTCCCTTACTGTCAAATTAAAAAATGGCAACAGCCAACACAATAGCCATCTGATGTGAATTAGTCAAAACTATACCTATTTTTTTGGCAGATTGGCAAAAAATATATTTTTTGTAGTGCCACAGAATTTTAGTAATTAGTTTATGTGTGCCATGAGATGAAAAAGGTTGAAAATTGCTGGCCTAACCAATCATGAAGTTTCAGGTTTGAGGGGAAAGACCCTAACTGATTTTTAAATGATAATAATACATAATTTCAACAATTTATTTTCTATAAAATAAATGCAGATAGAAATCATATGCAGATGATGGGAAGAATTATTGAAAGAATTACTGGGAAGGAGAAAGCAGTCGTGAACCCAGTTTGGTATAATTTTATAATGTTTATACATAATGCATCCATGTGTATGTGTATAGTACACATGGCATATAACATATACCATGCATAGTTATCATGTATGTGATGTGTATCTGTTGGTTTTTAGAGATAGACACTCACAATTAGAAAACCTCTGGTTGTTACCATTTCTAAACAGTTTTATTACTGTAGAAGAAAGATCTTTGCCCATACTTGGTCTTGTCATTATTTTACTATTTAGATATGGCAAGAAAATCATTACCTAAAAAGAATTTTCCATAGATCTGTTTTTGGAGCTTTTTAAATGAGAAA
>VMDR010020130.1:0-17796 GCA_007922815.1 Macrotus californicus
TTGAATCAATTGAAAATAAAACTGTTGCATTAGAACAAGAATTGGTTACTGAGAGATTAAAAAAAAAAGGAAATAATTGTATGGAGCCCCTGATAAAAGGCTTCTGGAAGACAGCAAAGAATTTAGATATTGTACCAAGTTGTTCCTTGGGTCTACTTTCACCTTCTTCCCTAGCTACACCCTTTTCCTTGGTGATCACATGTAGTCAGTATGGAGATCTCCCACATTTCTGACTCCAGCTCAGACCTCTCTGCTAAATTCCAGTCAACTATGCTCAATGCCTCCTTGTCTGCGTAGACACCTAAACTTAACATGTTCCAAGCTAGATTTCTGACCTCCCTCTCACTCACCAGTCTTGACCCACTGTCCATCTTCCTCATCCCAGTTAATGGCAACTTTATTCTTCCATCCCTCCTTCCTCCTTTCTCACGTACCTTAAAGCCAATCCTTTAGTATATCCTGCCAGCAATAGCTTTAGCCTATATATAGAACTTCCATTTCTCATTTTCTCTAGTTCAAGACATCATCACCTCTTAGCTACATTATTGAAACTTACTCCTAACTGATCACCTTGCCTTAGTCTTACTCCTAAAAGTCTATTGTCAGCACAGTAGCCAGAAAAACCCTGCGAATTCATAAGTTAGGTCATGTCTCTCCACTCAAAAACAACTCCCATCTCACTCAGAGCAAAGGGGAAATGTTTGCGTTGCTCTGTGACCCAACACCATCCTCGCCAAGCTCGTCTACTCTGCTTCCCTCACTCATGTAACTCCAACCTTATTGGCCAGTTCTAGACCAGATACTGTCTGAAAGTCTTTGATCCTGCTGTTCCCACTGCCTGAAATGCTCCCTAAATAACCACACAAGGAACTCCCTCCCCTTGCCTCTACTGGGTCTTTGCTGATAGTTCTTCAATGGCCTACCATATCTTTAAAAAAAATTCCCACCTCCTCTGCCACTCTTCGCTTGTCCAATTTCTCTCTTTTTTTCTTCTTAATTATCACCATGTAACAGACTATACATTTTACTTATTTGCTTACTGTCTAGCTCTTCCATTCTATAATTTAAGCCCCATGAGGAAAATGACTTTGTCCCCAGTACCTAAAACAATACCAGCAAGCATAGAGTAGGCATTCAAATATTTGTTGAATAAATTGAATAAACAAATAAAATTGAATACATAAATGAATAAATATGTATTCACAAGTGCTCTATTCTTACTTACTCTTATCATTTATCACAGATACATTTTTTTTTTTACAAATGGAAAAAAAAGCCAAAAGTATTGTATTTGGTCTTTCTATCCACAGCAGTCTCAATGTTTTCCCTAAAACTCAAACCTGCTGAAACTTCATGACTCTGGAATTTCATGACCTTGAAGATAATGTCTGTCTTTTTAGCCTGACTTAGAAGACCTCTTATTGTCTACCTGTTACATATCTTTCCAGCTTCACAGTCAGTCATGCTTCTGATAGGGAAGAACTGAGGCAAGAAAGACATTTTGAATCGGGATTATTCCTCTGGTCGGTGGCTGTAGGTGCTGGATCAGGGAAGCTTGGTCACTGTGGAGTTGGCCACCTGCCATTCTTATGTATGAGGTGATCTCTAAGTTGTCATTCATCACTCACAGTGTGCCTATACCTTTTAGGGTTACAGTGCATTTGCTTTATCTACCCCTTTTATCTTAAATTAAATGTTATAGAAAACTGCAGTATAAAAAATATTTTTAAGTGAACCTGTGCTATTTAAGATAATGGGGCTTTGAGGGGGACGGGGTCCAGCCCTGAGCACTCAGCTGGGATCAACCTGGCATGACCCCCCGAGACCCCTCTGAGTCACTCCTGCCTGTGAGGCTCCAAGACATTAGGATATTAGACAGCCTGACAATGCGCCCACACAAGAAGAAAGCCTTTTAAAATAGCCACTTTATTGGTTATTTACAAAATTGCTTAAGTAACTGAAATGCTCTTTGCTGTCCTCTCCTCCTCTGTTTAGTGTGTGACAAATAATAACATCTCCAAATGGCAGGAAGCAACAAAACGAGAAATATGTCAGCGTCCCCATCTGCCTCATGCAGGAGATAGAGCATCATGCGGGTCTTCGCCTGATGACTGGCCCCCAGAGGAGTGATTAGGATTTGGCGCACTTCTTTCTGGCGTTACTTCAGCCTCTCTGCCAGAGGTTTCTGAGAAAAGGTTTGTTGTTTCAGTTTGAAAACTGCGTTTTAGACCGAGTCTTCAAACAGAGTGCATGTAGGGACAAATGGAGTGAATGTTTAGTGAGTGGTGTTTGTATTCACGTCCTGTCTCTATGTCTCAGGTCCATGACAGGTTTAGTTTCCAGAAGCCTAATAAAAAATATATCAAAGATTGAAAGTGGAGTTTTTAACTGACAGCAGATAGGATTTTTATTTTTAGAGGCGCTGGTGGTTCTTTGTCATGCTGTTTGAGAATGGGCAAGATTATTTTCAAATTGAGAAATAAAACCCTATCCAATTTTCAAGACCCAATTGAAGCCAAACAAAATCAACCTGAAGTATGAGCCCACTTTGAAGGAGGGCTATTATCAATGCAAAACTAATAATATCTCTGACTTGCAATGAAACACATATATAAATCAATGAATAACTCTATTTTTTTCTAACACTTCAACAGTGTTCTCCCCATGCCCCACTTCCTTGCAACAAAAGCCAGCTCCCAAGAGGATAGGGGTCAAGGAGCTTTATTGGAAAGAACTGGGTAGGCATTCTTGCCTGCAGCTTATGACTTTGGAAGAACAAAGAAAAAGGAGCAGTTTCAGAGTGATCTGAGAAAAGAATCCAAAGCCATTTTGATTATGGAATTTAAGATCCACTCTGGAGGAGGGAGGACCTTGCAGACAGCTTCAGTTCCTGAGTTGCCGCAGAAAAATACCTCTTCCTAAGACTGTTCTGAAATGTGGATGGAACTCCACAAGACCATCACTACTTTTTCTTGGTGGCATGTGTAAGAGAAAGCCAAAGGAAAATCTGAGAGAAAAATGCACAGAAAGAGAAGGAGGGAGAAAGAAAATGTGAACAAGGATTCATTTCATCTCAAAAGAATTGCAAGGGAAACACAAGACCCTGCAGATCTATAGACCCTGAAGTGATGGGTTCAGGGAGCAGGATGTAAACAAAGTCAGGTACCCTGATTTCTCTCTCCTGTTCTCATTATCTAGTGCAGTGTGACGAAGCCACGGAAAATCAGGACTCTTAGGGGAGGAGCTGAGGCCATTTTCTAGACATTGCACAAGAAAGCTAAGTGAGGTCATAATGCAACAGCTCCTCCTTATCCTTTGGCCGAGACAAAAGTTTCCACTTCTTCCACAGGCCTCAGAATTACAGGCTTGGTAAGAACCTTGGGAAGGGAGGTGAAGGCAGTGCCAGAATTAACTGGAAGGCCAGAAGATGAGCTGGTTGATGAGGGTCCCATCTCCCAAGAGCACTACCCTCTCAGTGGGATTTTGTGATTTGAGCGCCTTCCCCAGCTCAGCAGATCCTCTGACCTTAAAATACTTTCATAGCACAGAAGAATATTTGTTTCCAGTTCCAAAATAGCCAGTGCTCTTCACATGTCCATTTTCTATTCTCATGTAAAAAAAGGTGAGCTTATAATGATACTTCCATGTTGTTGCATTTGGAAGAGAGAAGAGAGGCTTTGTTTTTCCAGGAGCCAGGGAAAAAAAAAATACCATGGAGGAAACACTATTTACAAATGATTAAAATGTGAGCACACACACATGCAGAGATGCAGAGAGCAGACTCGGCTCTGTGGTCATGGAGTCCTGTCAACGAACAGATCAGCTACAAGCCAGGAAGGTGAACTCACCTTTGGAACTGATAAGAGCTATTGTTTAGCTTTCCTTTATTCTCTGTTTTGATCTAAGGCTGCCTCTCCTATCACTTTCTCCCTTGACACAGTCTCTCATTGTCAGCATGGAGACCAAAGAAAATTGTTCTTTCCATGTAAGGGCCCTATGCTCCCCTCCTTTTGTCTTTTTCAGGAAATTAGTGGCTCATATTCCATTAACTGGAGTATTATACCTTATCTTTTTCCTATAAGTGGAGTGGGAACTTCAAGGCCATAATTTAGAATTATTCTGTCTACTTTACTCTAAATGGATTCTGTTCTCATTTCAACCTTTATCTCTAGACCTTACTAAAGATTACATTCAGACTCACCTACAGGCCCAGAATTGTGCTCTCTTTGGAGCGGAAGTCTTTAGAAACATAATGAAATGTGACAGCCTTTTGAACTGGGATCTAGAAACTGTCCTTTTTATGGCCAAGTGGATTCCTTGCCATTTTCGAAGCCAGTCTCTACACTGTTTTATAATTTATTGTATAGAAGGACCAGGGAAACTTTGAGTTTTCTAAACAGACAATACTTTCTCATTGTTTCAGAACAGATTTACAGATATTTATTGCTTTGTGTAATATTTATTTGAAACTTCAGGTCTAAAAATAATATCTAGTCATCAGATGAGCGACTCAGTTTATCTCCTTCTCATACAAGTAATAAGGGTGAGGACAGATATTGATGATTCAGGCTACCGTGACAGCTTTTTACAGTATGCAATTCAGTTTCAACGGAAAACTTACCAGGGTAAAAGCTGGGTGACATTCCTTCAGGATGCAGCAGTTCCCCCAGTTAATTTTTTTTTTTTAAGATTTTATTTATTTCTTTTTAAAGAGAAGGGAAGGGAGGGAGAAGGAGAAGGAGAGAAACATCAATGTGTGGTTGCCTCTCACTTGGCCCCCACTGGGGACCTGGCCTGCAACCCAGGCATGTGCCCTGACTGGGAATTGAAACAGCGACCCTTTGGTTCGAAGCCCGCACTCAATCCACTGAGCCACACCAGCCAGGGCCCAATGAACTTTTTGATGACTGGCATCTCTTCTGATTGGTCGGAACCTATACTATACCGTTGGTTAAATGGTTTATCTCTAGTCTAATTCCTTATTTTTAAAATAACTCATACCTCAAAGAAGTTAAATGATTTCCTCTATCATATAAATAGTATTGGGTCGGCCAAAAAGTTCATTTGGTTTTTTTCCATAAGGTGGCTCTGGTAGCATTTAGTTGTCTCTAACTTCATTTAAAACAATGTTGTTGGATGGTATCATGACAGCTATCATATCAGCGTGCACTTTTCAAAATTGCTGAATTTTTGTGTAGCCATTTTAATGCTGAGGGTGGAAGAACATAACACTTTGGCATATTATGCCTTATTATTTCAAGAAAGGTACAAATACACCTGAAACACACACACAAAGGTTTGTGTCGTGTATGGAAAAGGTGCTGTGACTGATCAAACATGTCAACAGTATTTTATGAAGTCTCACACTAGAGATTTCTCACTGGGCAATGCTCCATGCGTGGTCAGGCAGACCAGCTGAAGTCGATAGTGATGAAATCCAGACATTAATTGAGAACAATCGACATTAATACCACACGGGAAACAGCCAACATACTCAAAATATACAAATCAATAAAGTTATTGGTGACCATGAAATATGTCTTTTATTTTACAGAAATAACTAAATGGACATTTTGGCCAACCCAATAGATAGCGAAGACTATGTTATATAATTTGAATTCCATTTTAATACCCTTTTCACCAACTTACCTAAATATGTGTAATAGTGAACTGTATTCTAACAAGACTTCACTGTTTCAATAACTGAAAGGAGCCTTACAGTTCAATCAATATACTAGCTCAACTCTTCTACAGCATTTAATGCTATTCTAAAAATACATAGATTGGTACTGCTTATAATATACACAAATATCTCTTCACTGGCCATAACATGATAAAAACAAAGCTTAGAAGGGTTCATCGAGAAACAGTAGAAAGAAAATGAAATTTACCAGGTTGTCTGGATTCTAGTTCTGATAGTCACAAATAATTTGTGACTTTGTGTAAGTCCTTCATTTGCACATGTAAAAAATGTGCAAGTCTAAAAGATAGATGCTTCATTTCAGATTCTCAGGTGAGTGGTTAGACTGGGTAACGATTAAGGTCTCTTTCAACACTGAGATTCTTCTAGTTCCTGATTTGTTTACCAGGAAATTAGTATAATAACCCCCCCTTACTGGCCCTTTCAAGAAGCTTCACCTTCATCACAGACGGCCACAGCCGAGTCTAGCCCCACGGCAGTTCTGATTTTAGGTAAGCTGTGTGGCAAAACTGTTAGCCACCCATCAATACCCACTTGCTTCTCCTTTGCAGTATTAAAAGCCTCCCATGCAGATTTTCACTGGGTTTAAGGCTCTCCAACCATAGATGATGATGCCTGGCCTCCCCTGCAACTCCGCTCTGTGACTCAGTTCTGACTAGTGACATGTGAGCCGAAGTGGAGTGTTTAACTTCCAGGTCTTACCCTTAACTAGGAGGGATGTGCCCCTCACTTCCTCTTTGACCCGATTCACTGTCTGGGGAGAGTTTCTGCAGCCAACCTGTGTTGCACATGGAGATGGAAGCTGTGTGTTAAATAGAATAGAGTTAAATACCAGCCCTGCATTGCCTACTTCTAAACAGTCATATAAATGAATAGCAAACTCTCACTGTAGTGTATCTCTGTTTGAACAGCCACCAGTGAATGGAATAAAGTGAAAAGTATTTGCAGTATGCTTCAGCTTTGGGTTCCATTCAGCAATGACCTTGTTACACAGCATGTTCCATTTACCAAAAAAAAAAAAAATTAATTATAAACTAAAACATTTCTCAAGTTTTGAAGTTCTTAAGACCTGCTGATTACTAAAGCCAAAGATATTTTAATTTAATATATCCTGTAAGACAATGATGAAATGAATCCTTATTCTTAGCATATTGCAGTCAAGTATACTTTTCAAAATTCCAACTTCAATAAATAATCTCACACTACAGAAACATAGTATAAACTATAAACTTAGACTAAAATATAAACACTAGGACCACCAGTATTAAAGTCATCAGCATTGGGTTAGGCTGCAAAGCCATCAAATTGTCTTTAAAAAAGTGTTTCTTCCAATAAAAGACTGTTGTGAATCCTGAAATCTCAGCAACCCAAGGACGAGAGGTCACTAACCTTTCTGTAGTACACCAACAGAATTATTTACAAATTTTCACTTCACTGGTCATTTACTGCCCATCTCACCTTCAGCACTGGACTAATTCATTAACCATTATGTGCATATGTAAAACCAAGATGTGGTATGTAACCAGCATCTAGCTTGAGAATAAAAAACAAGCCACAATTCGGTCATGATAATTGTGCCAGGTACTGCAGACCAGTTCACTAAACAACCATTTCAATCTCCTGTCAGCATGCCTTCTTGTAGAGCGAAGACTGGAAAGTTAAAACTACATTCCACAGAGGGTTCTTCATGGGACCCAAGTTCTTCTAAGCCCATTCACATGCTGGAAACTACCTGATACCTTATATTAAAATCTTTTTCTGTTTACACTGGCTTACCTCTATTTCTGTAACTAAAAATTCTGACTGCTACAGTGATGTTTCATTCTCTGCCTCTTTAAGAGCTGAAGACATGAGGAGGCTAATAAAAAACATTTTTATGGCTATCTTCTTTCCATTGGCACTTCTACCATTAATTCCTTTGATAAGGGAAAGAAAAGGAAGGACAAGTCAAGAGTCTAGGTCTTGGGAGCTGTGAGTGCTAACCAGAAGGGTTAAACAGCCACCTTCTTATTCCAAACTGACTCACAGCCATCTGCACAGACACAGAGTCATTTCCACGCTGGCCTTGATGCGAAAGCCAATGCTGAAGACTACAGAGTGCTACTGAGTTTAGGGTGGGTATTCTGACAACGTATCATACTTCCAGAGGTCAAAGGAATAAGGAACAGGAGCTGTAGTCATTAGAAACCCTGCTGATAGCAGCATCATTAAATTGCTTTATGTAAGTTTATAGTTCTCAGAATATGGTCCCCAACCAGCAGTATCAGCTTCAGCTAGAAACTTCTTGGAAATACAAATGGTTGTGTGTGTGCTCACACACCAGACCTGCTGAGTCAGAAACTCCAGGTTCAACCACAGCATCTGTTTTAGCAAAGCCACCTGGGGATTCTGATGCACACTGAAGTTTGCAGACCATTGCTGTAGGTTGTCTGGCTGTAGTTGAAGTTAAATGGCGTTTAAGAAAAGTAGTATTAGGATAAGAAGAGAAAAGACAATTGAAAAAAAACTGATCTTTGATATAAAAGAAAGTGCATTTTAGAAGTAGAATAGAAATGTAAATATTTTTCCATGGAAAATGGAAAAAGCATTAGTAAAAAGAGCATTGTGCTGGGAATCTAAATCATTGACTTTGAATCTTTAACTAACAAGTAATGTTGACTTAATCATTTACCTTTTCTGGGATTCCATTTCCTCATGTAAAATGTAAAATGAGGAAATGGGAAGAGATGTTCTCCAAAAGTCACAATTCTGTTTTCTCTCAGTTCTGGACAAAACACTATTATCCTTGTTAGCATCATATTGCTTCTTGAGTATCATGTCCTTTCTCTATAAACCTGATAGAAATTTCCCAACATTCTATTTCTCTACTTAGGAGTAGTAATTGGAGGTAAATTACTAAAAGGTACATGTCGTTCTCTACTACAGGTCAACAGTCCAGGAGTACATATATTTCAGCTTAATTTAAGACAGGTAAAATCCCCTGAATATCAGAAAGGCCGGTATAACATTTAAAAATATATTGGGAATTTACCACTATCCTAGAAATATGTACAAATTACATATTTGTGTCTTTCACATTTTTGATGATTTGGATCACATTGTGAAACCTGAATGTTAAAAACTAGATTTCCACACTTCCTTCCCAAAACTGCATGCGTTAATTATATGCTTTAATCTACTTCCAAAATTTAAGAATTGAGACTCCCTGGCATTCAGCCCAGACTCAGGCAGGTAGTAATTACACTTGGGAAAACCACAAAAACTCTATCCCCTAACAATCTAGAAACATGGCAACATTGAGAGGAGATTGAGTCCACTGTGTGAGTTTGGGACCTAGAGAGAAAAAAAGTCATCTGTACAAAAGAAAGAAGAGCTTGGCCCACCTGAGAAGCAACAGAGATCAAGAGCTAATCAGGTAAAAAAAAAAATTGCAAACACATTGCAAAGCTAGAAAATAATGAATTAGTATAACATGCCAGAAGAAAGTACAACAAAAATATGTCTCTTAAGGTCAAGAATATATTTTTCTTCCAACCATCTATCTTGGCCGATAGTAGGTCCTTAGTACCTATTTCAGATTGAATAAATGAATACAGATTGCAAATGAGAATGTTTTAGCTTGTACATAATTACAAAAAAATCCACACATTTTAGCTATGTGTTTCAAGCAGAAACGACTTGCTTTACTTTTGACGACCCTAACATATGGTATCTTCCTTCAAATTTTTGTAGTGCCACAGGTACGGGAATGAACATTTCATGCAAGCTTTATCATGTTGAACCTTCCTTATGAAATCACAGAGATCCACTGGGTTTGGCCTACAAAAATGTCAGCTTCAAATGGTCTGACCGAATTTTTTTTTTTTGGCTAGGACATATCATTTTCATTTAGAAAGCTGACGAGCCCTCTCTTTGTAATAACTGAGTCACAAAGAGTTACTCCTGGCATTCAAAATGATAGAGTCACTATATGTTATGAAGACTAATGAATGCCAGTTATCTACAAGGATTGTTTCAGAGTATAAATCTTCGTTAAAAATAAATGAGACAGTGTTGTTGCAGCTATTAGAAGAAAACACTTAGAAAACATCTTAAAATAGGTTTTAAAATTAGTGAGCATGGTTGCACGACTCAGTAAATATACTAAAAACCATTAAATTGTACACTTTTTCTTTTTACTTTGCTGTTTTATGGAAGCTGATTTAGTTCTGGCATAGCCTTCACAAAAGGAAAATGAAATAGCTTGGCTGTTTCTTCAGAGGTACTATCTGCATTGGCAATCCAGAAAAGATTATGTCAAAGTTACCCATTCTTTTGCCTAAAAATTTTTTGTGTGTTGTTAATGTTTTATTATTTATGCTATTACAGTTGTCCCAGTTATTTCTCCCTTTGCCCCTAACCTCTGCCCAGCCCGTCCCCCACCTCCATAGTCAAAGGTAAATCCCTTTTTTTTTTTTTAAAGATTTCCTTTATTCATTTTTAGAGAGAGGAGAAGGGACAGAGAGAAACATCAACCTGGTCCTCAACCTAGGCCTGTGCCCTAGACTGGGAATCGACCAGCAGCCCTTTGGTTTTCGGGCCAGCACTCAATCCACTGAGCCACACCAGCCAGAGCTCAAAGGTGAATTTTATGGTATATCTATTATATCTTAATAAAGATGCTTTTTAAAACTAGAAAAGACTAGAGCTACAGAGAATGAAAATACGAATGCACCCTATGGACCATTCTACAGCGCCAAGGATGAGGAAGAAGTGCATCGCTGCCAAACCCCAGACGCTGCCTGGTTGCTCGCCAACCTTCGCGGTATCATTTTGGGGGCAATTGCATGTTGCAGCTCACACCCTTGCCAGGTCGTGAAAGTAAATATACTTGCAGTATTGATAGCCTCTCCTATTATCAGCCCAATGCTCCTATACTGAAAAGCGATCCCCTGAACACTCCTAAATTAAAGTAGGGTGAGAACCGTCATCTTTGCAAAATGCCACTTGAGTCTTTGTGGAAAGGATCTTTCTCAAATACACTTATGCAGTCAAACGCAGAGGGCCGGTTCTAGGACATCGAATAAAAGTAGAGAGCTACCTATAAGTCATGATTCTTAACCTAAGGGAAGAAGAGGTCAGGAATCCCAGATGAAGGACCAAGCTGTCAGGAAAATGTGCATATACACTGACTCAATTTCACATAAAACATCAAGGGCCTAAGGGCCTTGAATCCCTTCCATGGCCTCTCTATTAGGAATCCTTGGTCTACATACTATATAGTATGTCTGCATGGCATTCTATTAGAGCATTTTAGTAAAATTTAACATTGAAAACTAAATACTAGAATTCAGAAAGTCTCTACAGGCTGACAGCTGTCCAGGGGACTGGGCAGGAGGAGTGGAGGGATAGAGCAAAACAGCTTAAAAAAAGAGAGAGAGATAGAGAAAACACATGGACACAGAGTGTATGGTAATTGCTGGGGGGAGAGGGGTGGAAGGAAGTAGAGGAGGGGATGGGGGATAATGATGGTGGACAGAGATTTGGGGTGGTGAACACACAATACAGTGTACAGATGATGTGTTGTGGAATTGTATACCTGAAACCTGTATAATTTAGTTAATCAGTGTCACTCCAATAAATTCAATAAAAAAAGAAAGGCACTAAAGAGGCTATCCCTTTCTCTTTACTATAACAAGTGCTTTAATTTCTTTACTAGAACCTGCAGCGGCATCTAATGAGATGCAAATAGTGCTAGACAGTGGGAAAAAGAACTCGACAGACTGAAATCATAATTACTTTATGTTTTAATTGCCTTTGACGTCTTTTTATCCCACTTGTCACTATACATAATATTACTCAATTCCCAGTGTTTCTTTGACATTGCATTTTACTCCAATACTTAGGCATAGTTTTAAAATTGTTTAGAAACCCTATTTTTAATAATAGCCATTTCCATCAGTAAACAATTACAGTCTGCAGCAAAAGACTTGCGAGAAGAAAAAGAACTCAGTGAATTCCCACAGCTTACATTGCTTGGCTCTGATCGTGCTGAACAAGAGTCTCAAGAAAAGGTTTTTGAATGTATTTTAAAAGCATATCTCTTTTACAAAAGGGATAGAATTAAAAGTGGCAAGAATTTATTAAGCACCCATCGTATTCTCGGCCCTATGTTTAAATGCCAAGAAGAACACAAAGGAAAAATAGCTTCTTCCTTTGAAGAGCTTGCTATTAGTTGAGAAGACTGACAAATATAAGGCAATAAGAAAATGGAAGAACAATTCACCTTCAAAATAAGACTGCATTTGAACATCGAGAAGACAAAAATCAACTTACCTTCCAAGCTGGTTCTCAGGAGTTGGGACGGTGATGCCAACGTGGTAGCCGCAGCTGCCACTGCTTTTGCTGCGGGGTGACTAGCCTGCATCTACCATAGCTATTGATTGACTATGGAAGACTATATCAAAATAGAGAAAATTGGAGAAGGTACCTATGGAGCTGTGTATAAGGGTAAGCACAAAACCACAGGTCAGGTGATGAAGAAAATCAGACTAGAGAGTGAAGAGGAAGGGGTTCCTAGTACTGCGATTGGGGAAATTTCTCTTTTAAAGGAACTTCGTCACCCAAATATAGTCAGTCTTCAAGATGTGCTCATGCAGGATCCCAGGTTATATCTCGTCTTTGAACACTTTTCCATGGATCTAAAGAAACACTTGGATTCTATCCCTCCTGGTCAATTCATGGACTCTTCACTTGTCAAGAGCTATCTGTACTAGATCCTACAAGGGACTGTGTTCTGTCCCTCTAGAAGAGTTCTCCACAGGGACTTAAAACCTCAAAATCTGCTGATTGATGACAAAGGAACAATTAAACTGGCTGCCAGAGCTTTTGGAATACCTATTAGAGTATATACACATGAGCTGGTAACACTTTGGTGTAGATCTCCAGAAGTATTGCTCGGGTCAGCTCTCTATCTGACTCCAGTTGACATTTGGAGTATAGGCACCATATTTGCTGAATTAGCACCTAAGAAACCACTTTTCCACGGAGATTCAGAAATTGATCAACTCTTCAGAATTTTCAGAGCTCTGGGGACCCCAACAATGAAGTGTGGCCAGATGTGGAATCTTTACAGGACTACAAGAATACATTTCCCAAGCGGAAACCAGGAAGCCTCGCATCCCATGTCCAAAACTCGGATGAAAATGGCTTGGATCTGCTCTCAGAAATGTTGGTCTACGATCCTGCCAGACGAATTTCTGGCAAAATGGCACTGAATCATCCATATTTTAATGACTTGGACAATCAGATTAAGAAGATGTAGCTTTCTGACAAAGAGTTTCCACGTGCTGTGTCAAGAACAGATCGTTGTGTTTTACTGTCAGCTCTGTTTTTGTCTTCTGTATTTTTGTTTTCTTTGTTGTAAAACTTAAGCTGTACTTTGTCATCTAACTTCAAAAGTTGTAACTTAAAAATGTAAATATCGTTCTATATGAGTTTAAATATATTCTGTGTATGTATGTAGATCTCACTGTAACAACTATCTGTTCCTATAATAAAACTATAACTCTAAATAAAAGGAAGAAAACAAAAATCATGACCTACAAAAGAACTTGAGCATAGACAATGAATACATTAAAGTTGTTAAAGATTTTGCTTACCTTGATTCAGTTATCAATTCACATGGGGACTGTAGCCAGGAAATCAAGAGGAGGCTGAAATTCAGAAGGACAGCAATGACAGAATTAGAAAAGATCACCAGGATCAAAGATGTATTGTTAGAGACCAAGGCTAAGATCATTCATACCCTTGAATTCCCAATTACTATAAATGAACACAAAAGTTGGACAGAGAAGAAGACAGAAAAAAATGGATTCATTTGAAATATGGTATTGGAAGAGAAAGGAGAGCTCTATGGACACCCTGGGCATCAGAAAGACAAACAAGTGGGTCCTAGGGCAAACTAAGCTTGAAACATGGAGGCAGAAATGACAAAAATTAGAAGTCGTGGTCTTTTTATATAAGTCACTTATAATCCACGTTTATGTTGAGAGAGAAAAGGCTGCTTTTTTTTTTTTCTACTTGAAGCTCCAACAGGAAATGTCAAAGGAGAAATCTGTTCTTGGAAGATTTTCAATAGAAACAGACACATTTCTATCAAAAAATATAGCAAGTAGGACTGCTCTCCTGAGATTTCTAACCTAATTAGTGAGATGAAAACATCTTTCAGGTATTCCTCTGCTTGTGTGTTTGGAGATGATAAAAAAAATCATTGAATGTATCTGCCCTTTGCTCTCTGTGTCACTTGAGGTAAAAGGAGGCTCACAAAAAGTAAATGTGCAGGTCATTTAGAAAGAAAGCAAGGTTGGAATGAAAATAAAGGAGCCCAGACAAATTTTCAGAGACTCCTAAAGTATTGTCATTTTTAGTGAATGCCTAATGATTTTTATCCCTAAGCCAAGCAGCAATAAGACTAAGTGGGTAGTTATAAGAATGAATGAAGTTAGTTGAACCAAACAGGATGTTATTGAAAGGTCTTTTGTGTGACAACATTTCAAACGTGGAACACAGTCAATCAACGATGTCACATGAAGTGGCACTTTGAATCCGGCACACATTTTGCTCATAGCTGCCAGCTCTAAACTGTCCTCTAAACAGCTCAGACCCACATTCACATATTAGGCATTATATAGTCACATGCCACGGACAGTGGTCTTGAAATGTCTGTTTTACCTTATAGCATATAACATGCGTATAGGAAATACATAAAATATACATGTGCTCTTTGACAACTATTTAAACAAGTAGCCCAATCCAGGTTGAGAAATAGAATATCATTGGTCCTCTACTGTGTGCCTCTCCTGCAGAGGTAAGCAGTATCTTTACCTGTGTTGATCATTTCTTGCTTTTCTTTATATTGTTAGTATGAAATATGCATTACTAAACAATAGTTTTGTTTTGTCTGTTTTTTACTTGTATAGGAACAGAATGATAATGTAGGAATTTTTATTTCATAATTCCTTTATTAAGCTTAAAATGACAATTTTCATAATGTTGTCTGTAACTATTATTTGTTCATTTACATTACTGTTTAGTATTCCAACTTATTTCTACTATCCCGGGGCCCATAGGTGAGCATTTCTTTCAGGTATATTCCTGGAGTTGCTGGGTCAAATAACATCAATACCTTCAGCTTTTCTCAACAACGCCAAGTTCTCTTTCAATGTGATTTATATTATAATTTCAGGCATTCTGGTCAGTGTGTCATTGTCATTTTAATTTTTATTTTTCTAATTTCTAATGAGGTTGAGCACCTTTTTCTATGTGGACGGAACTTCATCATGTCTTAATTTGATAATCAATATCTCACTAGCTGGGATTTTTTTGTATGCCATGTCCATATGCAGCAAGAAGCCCGATCATTTTCCAGTCAATCTGGAATAATGTCATTGTTGTAATTACAAAACTATATATCAACTGTGCTTAATTGTCTCAGCAGTCATTGAAACAGCATGCAAAGGATGGAATGCTTTTTTATTATATCTACTGCTTCATATTACAAAGAAAGCTTTTTAAAGCCCAGCCTATATCTAGTTCTTAAGCTAATCACGTTGACGTTGTACAAGGATAAAAGATGAAACGTGAACTCTTTCTGCCCAAAAAGAAGCCTGTTTAGTACAAAAACTGGGGCCTTAAGATCCATCAGTGCTGAGCATTACGATAGTAGTTGATTGAATCGGTTTCTATTTTCTGAGTGGCACTCCAGAGTTTGATACTTAGGGTAACATTAGGATTTTCTCTTCTTCTGACTGAAAGAGCCCTGTAATTTCAGAGTAGGAAAGATGCAATATGCTACTGTGTTTCTTATAGAGGCATTCATTAACTACTTACCTCAGGTGCCCCAGTGGTCAAGAGCCAGCTAAACCCTCACTGATAAAGAGCATTTTTTGAGTCTCTATTTTGCTGAAATGTAGGCTATTCTGCATAACCTTGAGTGTGCATAACACAAAGCCTCCCTGTGCCTGGCGTTAATCTTTTAATCCTCTTAAATCACTTGGTTTATTGTCCTAATCTACCTGTTTTCGTTGTCTTTGTATTATACATCAAAAAGAAAAACTTTTCAGCAGTGCTAGAAAACATTTTAATAAAAGAAATTTTAAAATGCTAATTTTGGTGAATATAAACTTAAATGAAACTTTGTTTTCATTTCTTTCTCAAATTGCATGAATATACATCCATTTTCTAGTTTTTTTTCTCTTCTATGGAAAAAATTTTCTAAGACCCATCCACAAAATAAGTATGCTTCTAAAGTACATAATGACAAAGGATACATATAAATATAAATCTATTCAAAAATGAATAATTGCATGAAAAGAAAGAAATTCTTCAAAGACACGTATCTTCCTGGGCTTTTTGTTTATTTGGTCTTTTTTTTTTTTTTTTTTGGGGTCCTTTTCAGAGTGAATACAAGACTTACCAGGGAGTACTAAATTCAATATATAAAGGGAAAGTAACTTGTGGGAAGTGTGATGTAAAAACAGCTTACCAATGGCCACTCAGATGAAAATAAAACCAAATTGCTTACCCAAATTGATAATATATTCAGCCAGAACAGTTGCTTCATCCAGCCATTGCCTGAATATCTTCAAGAAGCATATTAACGAAGTAGAGTTGCTTCAGGTGTGCTCACATGTTACTCTGTCAGAGGGGCCTGCCCGGGGCAATTTTCCTAAATAGGCAACTGCTTCAAGATTTCTAGCAAACATTTCCGACAAGAAAAGTTTTGCTCAATGTTTTATCACAATATATTAAACTATTTTCTTTCTATCAAAACACATTTTACCATCACGCAAGATATATTTAATATAATATCCCTAATAATCTAGCACAGTGGTAAGTTCCTAGTAAACACTCAAATGTGTGTTGAGTAAATCAATGAAACCTTTTTGTGGCCTAAAATTTACTTTTCTTTGAAGGTTTAATTTGAAAAGCATGGCATACTAATTGCTTTTAAATAAAAGTATATAAAATGTCCATTTAGTCAGGTTAAAGCTTTGTACCCAAAATGAGTCTAAAAGCAGAAGAGAATCTCTCATACTTTTTTCTCTTCGAAAGTCAGCATAAGCTTCAACAGGCCAATCAGCATATTATAAATTATGAAAATAGTGTCTGAAACCTTGTCTCTCATATGTTTAAGGGCCAAAAAAATGTATTTGTAATAACATTAAAGGAAAATTTAGTCCCTGTTTCCAGATCCAGCCTAACATAATAGAAAGAATATAAACTCCACTCATGTTCACTCAACAAATATCTATTGAGAACCTAGGTCAAGCACTGTGTCAAAAAAAATGGACTAGATAGAAAAGCAAGCAAGCAAAAGGCAGCCCTTGCCAATCTGACACTTGTTTAGGGCTATCCCACTCAGCCCTTTGTTCAAATTTCATTTTTACCCCTGGTATGACTTTGTGCTAATGATTTAAGGCCACAACTTTCAAACCTGTAAAAGACTAGGGACTTTTTAACCTCGTTCTCAGGAGTTACCAAAAGATGAATTGCGGCAGTGCACACAGAGTAGGCATCCTGTGGTAGACCCTAGCATAGCGTGGCCCCTCTCGTCTGCTTTCCCTTCTCCTGCAGACAACCAGCCATCTTGAGAAAGGTCAATATATGTACATATTCATGATATAACTTATTCTTTGGAGATCCCTCTCAATCCGGAAACAAGTATCCCAATTTACACTTTTTGGTAGAAGGATTGAATTTATAATAACAGATTCCTTCTATGTTTTGTTTACTAAACT
This sequence comes from Macrotus californicus, assembly GCA_007922815.1. Lineage (NCBI taxonomy): Eukaryota > Metazoa > Chordata > Mammalia > Chiroptera > Phyllostomidae > Macrotus > Macrotus californicus. The sequence goes on from VMDR010020130.1 coordinate 17,482, forward strand.
ACCCATAATAACTTTTTATTTCGAAGTGTCACCTTGAGAGTGACATAAAAATGCCCACAAAGTCCTCTGGATGTACGTGAAAAAAGAAAAAGTTTGGGGAAGGAGGGCCAAAAAAACCACAAACTATACGTCATACCAACATTGGATTACTTATTTGACAGAACAAAACAGTTGGGTTAATGTAAAAATCAGTGCATCAATATAAAAGTCAAGATTTTGTAGCTCATCTCTTTTGTTTTGACCCAACTCATCTGATGCTACTTTTACTGATTCTATTATTTACTTAACACAAATGTTAGTGAATACAGTAGCTTG
>VMDR010020131.1:0-17797 GCA_007922815.1 Macrotus californicus
ATAATGCATTGCATTTGAAGGAGCCTGTTGAACTAAATAGGGGTCTTTGAAAAGATTCTCTCTGAAGTGCACCCTCATTTGTAAGGGTCCTTTTGTTTAGACAGAAACACCTTCGTGCTTAGTTCTAAAAATGCATTAACTGAAGAGGTCTTTTACTTTTCTACTTCCACTCAATTGTATTTCACCTTGACTGTCTTCACTGGAAAACATAGTCCTTTCTATCATTCAGAAAGTTTCCTCTAAAAAAATGACGTATTGTTTCTTATTACTAAAGTTTCTCCTTGTGTATTCTATCAGCAATGAAAGAAGTCATTGTCTCCAACTAACGAACTCTTTGAGTTGGATCCCAACTTAATGCCTACGAAATCTTTCCTCATGTAGTTAATTCTATAGACCATATATTTTAAAAGATGTTATCTAACAAATAATGTTCATTAATCATTTTTTACAAGATGATCATAAAATTTATAAATTTTAAGGTTGTAAAGTCTGAAAGAATATCAAGCTGAGTTAGTACAAATAAAAAGAATTGAGCTAGGTTCCTCGGGTCTGTCTATCTATTGAATCATATATAGAAAACAGTTAAGAAATAAAATTAAAATTACTATTTTTAAAGATTTTTTAATTTTAAATTTTTTTATTTCTTTTTAGAGAGAGGAGAAGGGAGGGAGACAGAGAGGAAGAGAAACCTCAATGTGTGGTTGCCTCTCACATACCCCCAACTGGGGACCTGGCCCGCCACCCAGGCCTCGACTGGGAATCAAACTGGGGACTCTTTGGTTCGCAGGCTGGCACCCAATCCACTGAGCCACACCAGCCAGGGCAATAAAATTACTATTTAAAATATCAGGGACTAATAAATATGATGTGCTGGGAATAAATCCACAGAAAAATTATGAAAGACTTCTATGACTAAATAGAATTCAAAACAGAGTTTAAAGACAAAAATGAAAAAATAAATAAATCATATTCATAGAAAGAAAAGACTACAACTGTAAATATATAAAAATGTAAATGTAAACTATAAAAAGAATCCCTCCCAGACCCATTTATAATTTAATGCAATTCCATTCAAAGGGTTTCTTGAAGAAACATCCAACTCAATTAAAATTTTATGGAAATGCAAAGGGCCAACAAAAATCAAGATATACTTAAACAAAGAACGGAGTAGGAAGTTCTGCTCCTGAAAACACTGAATGATTTTACTGTTACAGGAATCAAATCGATTACTATACTGTTACTGATGCTAGGGCAGATATCAATATATAGAACACTGTCACAGGATAAAGTCCAGAAACAAACCCTGCGTTAATAGGCCCTTGATATTTGACAAGATATCTACTTTATGACCCTGCAGAGCAGTGAGAGAGGGATGACCCTGTGATGGCCAGAGGACAACTGATAAAGGGGAAGTTGCAAGGGATATGGACACAGAAAAACACAATCAAGATCCTATCTCCCACCACAAACAGCAGTCAGGTGTGCTCAACACCTAAGTGTGGAAAGTAAAATGATAAAACCTTTAGAAGATAATAAAACAGAATATCTTGACAACCATGGGGTAGGAAAGGATTTCTTAAGATAGTGTGGGGGTTCAAAATGAGTCACCCCAATATATTCCACTCTGGCATGCAGATTATTCCAAGCTGAGACACTGCAGGCTGAGAAGGCTCAGGAAGAAAGTTTGTCCTTACCCTTTAATGCCTAAAGGAATTTCAGAGAGAGAACCTGCTCCAGGGAGGGAAATATCATCACAGAAGACTATAGTTTAATCTAAATTATGCCTGGTAGACAGGGAGCAACCTACCAAAGCCCATTTGATCCACATCCTGCCTGTGTCCCATTGTTTCAAGATGGCCCAGCAAATATTTGTTCACCAAACATTAACCCCTTCCATCCCCTTGTTACTTGTCCTTAATTCCCTTTGATGTTCTGGATCCCTGCTTCTCCTCCTTAGTCCAGAATGACATATATACCTCATCTTGCTTTACTGTCTCTGGAATTTTCATGCTTATGTGAATCCTCCATGTACATGTATTAAAACTCGATATTCTCTGCCTAATCTTCCTTATGTCATTTTAACTGTCCTACCAGCTAGAAAAACTAAAACGGGGAGGGGAGAGTTTCCCCATCCCAGATAACAGGACAAGGCAACACTAAGAAGGGAAGGAAGGAAAGGCAAGAGGGAGGGAGGAAAAAGAAAGCAAGGAGATCAAAGTGGGGGAGGTAAAACTAGCCCAATGCTCAAATTCTGCCACTTGCAACTGTTCCAGTCTGCAAACGTTCCATTACCAGTGTGCAACATGGCAGGTGAACACATCAAAAGAAACCTGTGAGAGACTTCTATAAAATTTTTAAATGGAAATTTTGTCTACTAAGTCCAATTTAAAAACTGTGTATTTGGAATATCTTTATTTTTATTTATTTTTATCTTAATTCATTTCATTGACTGTTACTAAAGTGTCACCCAGTGCCTGGATGAATAAAAATTTAAAAATTCTACTTATTAAAAGACACCTCTTGATTCAATGAAAGACACTTTTAATCCACAGAAGACAAGTTATAACATCTTTTACTATTCTTTCACCTGGTAAATGCACATGTTTAAAACACCTAAGAAAAGGCTTACTATTAAATGCCCTAGTCTCACTCCCCACAGGGGACTTTCAAAAACGCCACTTGCAGCTTCTTCCACGTCTCTTAATCGTCATTTTGTGTCTTGATCTATCCAGTTGAGACACTATTTATTGACTTCTTACGCTGACAGGTGACATTTTAGCTCATATATGCCGTCACTCCGTTCTGGAACTTTATGTATTGGTTTCCGATGAACATTTTAAGAAATACAATACCTGTAACTCTTTATTTCTTCTTTCAATGACAGATAATACTTCCTGACCACATAGTTTGTAAGGAGACTATTCCCACCTATATCCACTGTGTTTAGCAATCTTTTCCTTTTTAGCATTTACTTTCACCCTAAAAGGATAGTTTTCTTATCTAAAAAGTATCTAAAGTAGATAAAATCTATACTTTTGTATCTATAAAACAGACACATCTAAAATAGATCCTTGACCTTTTCAGGATAAATTTAATAATATCGTGTAATATTTATAGTTTGATTCAAAAAAGGTCAAAATTAATATACACTTTACATTTTCAAAATTATGTAAATATTGTTCACTGATGGGCCAAGTAGTGCACAATTACCTTTTTTTAAAAATTTAGCTTTTAATTTGTCTAGGCAGTCACATTTATTTTTTCTTTTTGAAACATATTTGTACTTATAATGACCCCATTTTCTCCCTCAAATACTCCAACAAATCTATCAAGTCTCTTTCTCCTGGAGACCCGCCACCTAGGCCTTCTTCTGCTCCAAGCCTGGTATGGTTGATCTCCAGGTCAGTGCACAGAAGTCCTTCTGGGATGTTCTTTCGTTGTTTCCTCCCACTTGGTATCCACCTTTGCTACATGTAGTGGGCTTTATCCCCTCTGTCCACTCTCAGAAAAGATGTCTCCATATCCTAATCCCCAGAAACTGTGAATGTTGCTTTATTAAAAAAGAGAAAAGGTATTTGTAGATGCAATTAAGGATCTTGAGATCATCTTCGGATTACCCATGTGGGCTTCAAATCTAGTGTTCTTACAAGAGGGGTGTAGAGAGGCTTTTGAGACAGATCTGCAGAGAAGAAGACACCCAGAAGAGGAAGAAGCAATGTGACTATGAAGGCAGACATTGGAGCAATACAACCACAAACCAAGCAATGACTGAGGCCAACAGAAACTGGAAACACTGGAGACTGATTCTCCCCTGTGGCCCCCAGAGCAGCGGGGTGCTTCTGACACCTTGATTTCAGCCTTCTGGTCTTCAGAATTTTATGAACTCTCTTCTCCTGGGTCTGACTCCTGTTTTCTACAAATAGTTGCAATCTCTTGTCTACATATGCCCCTATCTATTTTTTCTTTATTTTGGGAGGTTGTATCTTTCAATTCTTATAAATTTTTTTTATCAGTGTCTGCAGTGTTGTTAGGTAGACAAATAAATATATTTGGTGACTATATCATCTTAAAATGGGATTTATACTTAAAGATAAAATATAAGGATGGACCCCTTTTGGCTATTGACTAATGCTCAGATCACAAAATTGAAGTCATATATTCATAAAGTAAGATAAAAATTAACATTAAAAATTTTCAATAACCTCCCAAGTTGGAAGACCAGGATCCTGGTTTCAGTTGTCTAACTAACTGAAATCATAAAATTTAATACAGAAGTTATAGGTTTCTGGGATCTAATGATCTTAAACCCAGGTTCTTCCACTGAAATTATAATTTCCTTTTTCAAAGTTTTCCTGAATGCTAGTATTCTTCACAGCAGTGTCTGTAGGATGTGGTGGGGATGTGATCCCCATTACAAGTATGAAAGGTTTGCAGTGTCCTAGCATGCTATCCATAACCATGCAATCAATCCACCTTCCATAGCACTCTGTACACCAGGCAACTGACCAATTTGCAAAGTTCATTTTCTTGACAATTAAAATATTTGCATACACTTGAATGTGTACTGAAGCAGGATATCTTCAGGAAAAGCAAGACAGAGCTACATGTGTACTGTGCTACAATGATTTAAATGTTAGAGGCAAGAAATTTGAAATAAGATGCTAAATGGTTCCTTGGGGTGTTTCCATTTCCACTGAGACTTTACTGTAAAGAATAAACAAACACACAAAAAGACTAACAAACAAACAAAAAACCCGAAACTCAAAAACAATGTGATGGATCATATGCTCTACTGGAAAAAAATCTTCCCTAGAGGGAGGGTCGTCTTTAATCTGAGCCCTTGTCTCTTTAAACAGAGAATCCAGCCAGCTCTGCCACACCCTAGAGACCTGCTTCTGCCCATTGCATTATTCTAATCAGAAACTCCCATGGAAGTTTCTTTGATGTAGTACCATAGACATTAACTATCAGCCAAAGGGGAGGAAACAAAAGCAGAATAAAATTTCAACTCTAAACTTATTAAACCTCTAACACAAATCATCACATCACTTCTGTCATAAACCATGCAATCCACAGAGATGCATTTAATCAGGCTTTTTCAAAAACAAATTGCTTATGCCCCACAATGAGCACATATATACCTCCTGCTATCAATTTCCTGATATTCACAGGTTACTGGCTGTTTTTAATCGTGGAACAGTGGGAGTTTTTCAAAAGAATAATATAACTGTGAATTTATTAGACCAAGAAGTGTTCAATATGAATTGATAAAATCACCATTTACTTAAGTGTTTGTCATTGTATTTAAATAAAGAAGATCTGATAGATAATAGCTTCTAATAATAAAAAAAGTATTCAATTATAGTAAGTAAAAAGAAGGTACCAGAGTAAATAAGTACATGATAAAAATACAAGGGGGCAGGACCATAAAGTAACAGAGCATGGTGCTATTGTGCATAGACTTGGCTCCATATACACATTAAACATTGGTATATATTAGAATCACCTGGGGAGCTAGTCAAGAGAACAGCCTCCCTGAAGTAGGCCAATGCCTTGTATTTTTAGCAAGTTCCTCCAGAAGATTCTGATACACACCAAGTTTGAAAAGTACTACACTGGGGGAATCAATTAAAATAAGAGAGAGATGACAAAAGAGAGAGAGAGAGAGAGAGAGAGAGAGAGAAAATAGTTTGATGTTACAAGAGGCTTTTGATATTGAAGAAACCCCCACCTCCCTCAGATAGATAAAACAGCACAGAAAACTCCCTTGGAGACCTCTCTGGTACAATGTCTCCATCTATATCCCCATATTAGTGAAAATAAAATGCCCCAAAATGACCCTGGATTCTGGATGTTGACTCACTAGTGTTCCTATGTAGAGCAAGTATCCAGCCGCTCTGTACACCCCTGCAGAGTGCGGGAGAAAAGCGTGCCTACACCTACCTTCTGCAAGGAGCCTAGTGGCTGTTGAAAGGAGAGGCACTAGAGAAATCAGCAATGTCAGCCAACCAGGGGCTTGGGCATATTCCTTTTTAGTTGATAAATAATTAATTTTTAAAATTGAATAGAATTGAAAAATATCAATTTATTCAATATTTTAAATACTGAATCCATTTTATGTGAACGAGAATTTTTCTCCACTGCATTGAAAAAGAAAACATATGCTCTCCACCTCACACCTCCTTCAAAGTTTGCATGAGGTCTGTGCGCATGCATCGTCTCTGATGCAGGGCCACGCCGGACTCAGCTCTTCCCAGATGACCTTGATTCAATCAGGCCCAGTGACTACCCTTCCTTCCAGGGACTGTCTATAGAAAACAAAACAAAGGATGCAGAAGGAAGATGAACTCTGAATCCTTTAATGCTCTGGGTCTAATGCCATTATAAAAAGGGGTGACTACTACATGCAGACTTTTATCTTTTTCAAAATCCAAGATCCTGTGACTCTCCAAATCCCTGCTGTCTGGGTTGGTTCTGTGCACTGATGACTAAAGTCTTTTGACTCATAATTTGATTACGTGGCTCCCAGATAAATAGAGAAGTCCTGGGATCCAGGAATCAGAGGTTTATCCCTCAGTATCCAGTCCTACAGTCCTGTTCTCACCCCTCATTGATGATCCAAGGTCACTTACTGCCCACAGCCCTGAAAGGACACTAGGACACTATAATACTGTGCCCACCGTAAATATAACAGGGAAGATGACAGATACAATTTCCCCTGCATTCATGAATTTTAATTCTAAAGAAATCTAAAGATGCTAAAGAAATAATAATAAAATTATAATCTGTGATTGTGATAAAGAATGCTTAAGGCAATGAGACCTAAAAAGTATCCATAGATATCCCAGAAAAAGTGACATCTAAATAGAGCTTGAAGAATGAATAGGAATGAGCTTAACCATGGAGCACTGGGATAAGGGTCTCTAGGAGACTACTCCATACTCCAAGCCTTGATGCGGAAGCAGGAAGGAGACATGGCATGCTCAGGGAAGGGGAACAGACTGCGTGGCTGGAGCCTTGTGAGGGACTGGTAAGAAAGAACTGGGCGTCGGAGGAGGGGGGGAGGCAGAGCAAAGGGGTAGAAGAAGGCCAGATTAGGCAGTGCTCTTAGGTCATCAGAAGGTTCCGATTTGATTCTAAAAACAGAGGGGAACTATTAAACAACTTCATAATTGTTGTTGTTTATTTTTTCTTTCAAAAAAATATGGAACTCTTCATGAATGTGCATGTCATCCTTGCACAGGGGCTATGCTAATCTCTGTATCATTCCAATTTTAGTTTATGTGCTGCCGAAGCAATTGCAACTTCAAATAATTTTTTCATAACTTTGGTCTCTTTGTGTGCAATAGATTGCAAGCTAATTACTAGACTTATAGCACAGTCAGTCGAGGGATGATTACAGCTTCCGCTTGGACGGTGCCAGGAGCCACGGAAAGAGACAAACACAAGAACAAATAGTGGTAGATATAGAGAGCTGGTCTCTGGCAAAGATGAAAGTATGAAGACAAGGTAGTATATTTACAGCAAATGATGCTGTATCAGCTGCACATGTACATAGAAAATAATCTACACATACATTTCACCCTTCACAAAAAAAAACACTCAAAATAGATCATAGATCTAAATGTCAAACAGAAAATTACACAACTTGTAGAAGATAACATAGGAGAAAATCCAAATGTCCTTGGATATGGTGATGACCTTTTAGATATAATATCTAAGGCCTGATCCATGAGAAGAATAATTGATAAGCTGGACCTCATTAAAATTAAAAACTTCTGCTCTGTGAAAGGCACTTTGTCAGGAGAATGACAGACCACAAACTGGAATAAAATATTTGCAAAATACATACCTGATAAAGGACTGTCATTCAAAATATACAAAAAAAACCTCTTAAAATGCAAAAACAAGAAAACAACTTGATTAAAAGCTGGGCAAAATCTCACTTACATATAGAATCAAATGAATGAATGAATGAATGAATGAATGAATAAATAAATAAATAAATAAATGCAGGGAAAAGATTAATGGCTGCCAAAGGCAGCAAAGGAGGAGGGGGCAAAATGTGTGAAAATGCCCAAAAGATACAAAGTTTTAGTTATAAGATAAATAAGTCCGAGGGATATAATGGTGACTATGATTAACAATACTATATTGTATGTTACTAAGAGTAGATCATAAAAGTTGTTATCATAGAAACAAAATTTAGCTATATGGTGATGGAGGTTAACTAAATTTATTGTGGTAATCATTTCTCAGTATACACATATATCAAGTCACTGTGTTGCACACCAAAAATTAATATAATGTTATAGGTCAAGTATATCTCAGTTTTAAAAAAACTGGGCTAAAGAGCCAACTGACACCTCACCAAAGAAGATACAGATGGCAAGTAAGCATATGAAAAGGTGCTCCACATCATATGTCATCAGGGAACTGCAAATTGAGTCAACAATGACATAACACTACACCTCTACTCAAATGGCCAAAATCTGGAATACTGCCACCAAAATCTAGAATACTGCTGGGAAGAATGTGAAGCAACAAGAAGACTCATTCATTTTCGGTAGAAATGCAAAACTGTAAAGTCACTTTGGAGGATAGTTTGGCAGTTTCTTATAAAAATAAACAAACTCTTAACCATACAATCTGGCAATTGCATTTGCTGGTATTTACCTAAATGAAGAGAAGACACTAATTCCACATGAAAATCTGCACATGGGTGTATGTAGCAGCTATATTAATAATTGACAAAACTTTGAAGCAACTAAGATGTTCTTTAGTATGTGAATGGGTACATGAACAGTGGTAGAGCCATACAGCAAATGCCATTTAAAGCTAAAATGAAGCAAGCTATTAATCCATGAAAAGACGTGGAAGAATGTTAGAGGCGTATTACTAAGGAAAAGAAGCCTGCCTCAAGATTCTATATGTATGATTCCAATGATACGGAATTCTAGAAAAAGTAAGAAGAAAGAGACAGTAAAGAAGATTGGTGGTTGCAGGGGCTATACATTTTATTACACACTTGCCAAAGCTCACAGAATGCATACCAAGAGTGAACTCTAAGGTAGACTATGCATTTGGGGTGATGATGGCTATTAGTGTCGACTCATCAGTTATAACAAATCTCTCTGATGCAGGGTGGTAACCCTGGGGGAGGCTGCCAGTGCGTGGGCGAGTGGAGCACATGAAAACTCTCGGCATCTTCTGCTCATATTTGCTGAGAACGTAAAAGTGACCTAATAAATAGGTCTACTTAAAAGGAGAACAGTCCTTTGTACTGAGAATGGACACAGCTTGTTATTTTAGAAGTAGAATTAGATTTAGAATTTAGATCAGAAATGTGGTAAAAGTGGGGGAGTGCACAAGAGAGAAATCACATTGCCCAGATTTGTGGCTTGGACAGTGCAATGGATTGGGCGCCACTCATTGCAATAGACCTGACAGGAAGAAGGAAGAAAGAGATGTCTGTGAGGTGAGAGAAACTGAAAAGAAAATCGGGTTCCTTGTTTAAACTTAGACTGCTTCAAGTCCTTCAGTCCCTTCCTTTCCTTTTTTCTTTTAGTTGGAGGACCAGTCTTCATACCCTAACATTTTTCACTGGAAAATGCAACCCACTTACAGAGTTAGGCATGGCATGATTCGGATGGAAAAGTGACGTAGAGGTGGATGTCTTTGTACACGTAGAGAAAGCATGGTGGCAGAAAGGAAAGAATATGGGAATGTGGTCTGGGGTCTGAAAGACCTGGATTCTAAACCTGGCCTGGGCACTCATTAGCTGTGGAGACAAATTAATCAAATTGTGTGTTCCTTAGCTTCCTCTGGCAGGAAGGCCATTCATTGCATGCAGGGTGGTTGTGAGGAACAGAAATAATGTTTTTAGATAACTGGCACAAAGTCTGTCCTCACACAATCAACACAAGTGTTGGAATTAAACTCTGGGTACTTCTGACATTTTAACGTGAATTTCATAGCTGCATAAAAATATAATGCAATCAAGCAGAATAGATATAATGCTGAATATATACCAAAACGTGGTGATTTTCCAGAATTCTCTGAAACAGCCTAGAATCAAAGATTTGGTACCACACCTTTTACTGCAGGTACTCCACTTTTTTCTCGATAGTTCATGTTTATTCTTTTGGCAAAGCAATACTTAGTAGTTAGTGCTCAAAACATTTCAAAGCCTGACGACCAAAAGGCAACATGTAGTCTTCTCTTCTGTTTCTTTGCTCTTTCTTCCCTCTTTTCTAATTACTTTCCAAAAAGCAATTCTTTCAGAGATAGCTGCAGACATTTCAAAGTGCAAAAACAACGTCTGTATTATTAAATAATATTGACTGAAAACCAACCAAGTGCTAAGTATGATAGCAAGAAAATGCACATACACACAAAATCATAAAAAAGACTTAACAAAAAGCCAACAAAATTAGAATGAATGTTACGAAGCTTAAGGAAAAGGTCTTACACCATCCACAAAATAAAACAAATGTAAAATAAACAGTCTGGAGACTAAGAATTCTTTAATCAATCAGGGTCATGTCTGCAGAGATTTGGCATGGTTGTACTCCTTGGGTAGCAGGGAGTCTAATGTCAATGTTCAGTACAGTGCAGTAGAATTCTTTCTGCTTTTTGTATGATGAGCTGAGTAATTAGTCTGAACTTGAGTCATAATCATGACAATCGCCAGCCCTGACCGGTGCTGACCACATTTGTAGGTGCCCCCCCTACCATCGACTTACCACATGTAAGCCTTCTGCTTCCAATTGCTGAGACACAGAATGCCAAGTGGAACAGTATGAAAAGGTTACTTACTACAAACTGAGACATGGATAAACTCATAATTTTTAAAACATGTGAAACACATGTTCCCCAGGTAAGACCTTGCACTTCAAATGTCAGGCCAGAGTGAATTCTTAAAGCTGAGTTATAAAGCTCTGAAAATAGAGTTCATAATGAAAATGTTGACAGGCTCTTGCAGCCCTTATACTATAGAAAATGTAATATGTCACCTTGTTTTACAAGATTTTACTGGCACAGGAGAAAATTAAAACATTTAACATCTTTCACTTCGCCAAATTGCTTTCCTCTTCCAAAGTGTGGTGCCATTTGTAGGACTGTTTCATTTATAAACATCCTTTACGTTGTCACCGGGCCGAGCACGCACATTCTCAGCTTTGCATTCACATTGCCTTCCCAAAGCACAGAAATGCTTTCTGAGGCAGCATAATCTTGTAACCTTATTCACATGTTTTGAGGACATGTCAGGTTGTAAGAGTTCTGGAGGAGAAAAGGCTGAGATTATTTACATAGCCACACAGACAACATAAGTAATGCTGATCATTAAAATATTTTCTGAGAGCCTTTCAAAAAGTCTTTTTGTAAAAAAAAAAAAAAAGAAACATTCTTACTGTAGATATTTACACAAATTTAGGGGTGGAGAGACTTAGAAAAAATAGGTTTGTGTTGCAGGAAACTCTAACATATAAATTTCAATATTTAAAAAATATTCTCCCCCAAGAATATGTTCATTGATTTTTAAAAGGAAGGGAAAGAGAGAAACATCAATTGGTTGTCCCCTCCACCCCACTTGTAGCCTGACTGGGGATCGAAACTGTAACCTAGGCAGGTGGGCTCACCAGGAATTGAACCTGCAACCTTTTGGTGCATGGGATGACACTCCAACTAACTGAGACACTGTCCAGGGCTGGAAGAAACAGACTTAAATGCTCTGACAAAATAGGATGACTGCTTATATTTCTGAACAGAAGGAGACAACAAACAAAATGGGGGATAATTTTCTAAATTTGTTAAAAATAATCAAGCTTTGTATGAAAACATGGCTGTTAATCCAAGTCATATCATTAACATGAATCTCTTAACCCCCAGTGATATTTTTATATCTTTAATGACCATTTATGTTCATGATAGGTTAAAGGCCAACTGGGGTAACTGGCCAATTGGCAGTCGACATGCCTTCCCAGCAAAAGAAGGCAGAGTCCCAAGGTTTGCTGGTCCAGAGAAAGCTCTTCAAAGCCATGACAAACACTATTCAGACTTTCACTAAGTGAGAACGGAGAGATGCTGTTTTAATATCATCAAAAATAAGATCAAAACCCTGAATGTTATCCAGGTACTTTTGGTGCAGTCACCATTGATCATGATGACTTCAGGATGGAGCATGGGTCCTACAATTCTGGTGCTGGGACCTGTAACAGGCAGGTGCAACCTCACAGGGTTGTTCAGGGCCATGTGGGTGGGGTGCCTGGACTCCACACGGCAAGCAGGCCAGATAGTCACAGAACCTTCAGGACACAAAAACACATGACCCCACATAGGAAAAGAGGGCTTCTCTCTCCCATTTGCTGCAGAGTGCCTAGATCTAGCTGTTTCTTAACTTGTAAAATGCTGACACCCTTTGATTCAGCAATGACATTGTTACAGAGATGACTTTAAGAGTTCCCTAATTCAGTCTGGCTGGTGTGGCTCAGTGGATTGAATGCCTGCCTGTGAATCAAAGGGTCGCCAGTCCAATTCCCAGTCTAGGGCACGTGCCTGGGTTGCAGGCCAGGTCCCCAATGTGTGGGGGGCCTGCGCATGAGAGGCAATCACACCTTGATGGTTCTCTCCCTCTCTTTCTTTCTCCCTTCCCCTCTCTAAAAAATAAATAAATAATATCTTAAAAAAAAACTGCCCTAATTCTCTGTTTTCCATCATTTCTTGGGCCCTTGCTAAGTCCCAGCCCTCTGCTAAGCATGACTAGATTATCTTCCCAACAACCTTACAAGGTTGGCCCACTTTATAGATAGGAAAATAGGCTCCAGTCATTCCCACAGATGGGCCAAGTTTATAGGACTAGTGAACAGCTAGAGATAGAACCCAAAGTCCTGTCTGTCTAAAGCCTATGCTCCTAACCACCATGCTCTGCCCTCTAGCTGCCCAGGTTCTAAAGAGACTGTTCACCCAGGGAAGTTAAGTAGATATAACAGGATCTGTATTTTCACGAAGTCATTGACCAGTGGACAAGGGCATGTGTGTTTGTATATGTGTGTGTTATAGGATATAGTGTAGTATGCACCATGCCATGACAATGGGGAGAGGGTGAAGCACAGTCACTGTGAGCACTAAGAAAATGGGGTCTCTCCTAGCCCAAGGGGGCTAAAGATGCCCAGAGATGGACTGCATGAACCAAGTCTTATAAAAAATATATATGCAAGAGCATGATGGATGAGAAAACGATACATACAGAATAAAGTGTGTAAAGCCATGAGTATCAGAATATGAGTGTTTAGGAAACTGCTGTGAAAACTGAAGGGATGAGTATGGGTATAACAGACCTTGAGAGGGTCTTCAGGCCACCAGAAGGAGTTCCCATTCTTCTATGCTGTGCAGGTACAACCAAATGCCATTTTGACAGCATATATAACACCTGGGAAACTATGGTTTGCGTCTCAGGGTAACAACCCCAAGGCATTTTATGGAGTGACACCTACGAGAAGCTTCCTTCCATAGAAAGGTGGGAACACACATATCAGTACAGGAGAATTCTAGGACATGTAAGATGTTTTCCTCTAGGTCTCTGTATATAAGATATTCTCTCTCTCTCTCTCCATCTCAAGTGAGGCAAGCAAGCACTGCAGCTGTTCAACAATGCCAAGTCACCACTACTCTTGTAAGCAATAAACTTCAGTGATGTTACAAGTTAAGGAGAAGCCAGATCTATTCACTGAGTCAATGGCAGTAAAACAAATGCCGAGGCCTGGTATTTAAGGCTAGGCTAAGAATATGATCTGGAATCTACTAGTATCTACTAGAATACTGATACCCTTTGACCCAGAGATTACATTGTTAAGTATATGTCAGAGAACTTGTGAAAAACAGGTACAAAAGAGTATCCACCAACTACAGGAATATCCCATTAAGGCATGATTAACAAAAGTGAAAAATAGAAACAAACCAAATATCTATCAACAGATGAATATAAGCCATAAAATATTATGCAGAAATTTAAAAATATGAAGCTGACTTTTAAGAACAAGTATTTTTAAAATATTCAAGCTGTATCATTAAGTGAAAAAGCAAGCTACAGAATATTTACAGGATAATCAGATGATATTGTTTACATTAAAAATAAACAATAGATGCTTCTCCAAGGAGGAAATACAGAGGGCCCATAGACATAGGAAAAACTGCTCAGCATCACTAGCCATTGGAGAGATGCAAATTAAAACCATAATGGGATATCACCTCACACCTATGAGAATGGCTATCATTCAAAAATCAACAAATAAGTGCTGGTGAGTATGTGAAAAAAAGGGAACCCTAGTGCACTGGTGATGGGAATGCAGACGGGTGCAGCCACTGTGGAAAACAGTATGGAATTACCTCAAAAAATTAAAAATGGAACTGCCTTTTGACCCAGTGGTTCCATTACTGGGATTATACCCTAAGAGCCCTGAAACACCAATCCAAAAGAACCTATGCACCCCAATATTCATAGCATCACAATTTACAATAGCCAAGTGCTAGAAGCAGCCTAAGTGCCCATCAGTAAACGAGTGGATCAAAAAACTGTGGCACATTTACACCATGGAATACGACACAAGAGAAAGAAAGAAGGAATTCCTACCTTTTGTGACAGCATGGATGGAACTGGACACTATTATGCTAAGTGAAATAAGCCAGTCAATGAAAGACAAATACTATATGATGTCACTTATGAAAGGAATATAATGAACAAAATAAACTAACGAGCAACACAAAACCAGAGACATGGAAACATGGAACAGACTGACAGCTGCCAGAGGGGAGCTGGGAGGGGAGAATGGTGGAAGGAAGGGAAGGGACTAGGCAAAGAACACGCATGAATGACCCACAGACATGGACAACAGGGTAGGGGTTGACTGTGGGAGCAGAGGCAGGGATGGAGGAGAACAAAGGGGTAACATTGGGACAACTATAATAGAATAAACAAAATGATAAAAAAAAATCAAAGGCCAAAACAAAAGACATTGAAAGATATTTTTTAAAAAGACAAAAAATAGATTAGGGTTGCCAGGACATAAGGGGAGGGGGGAGTGAACGTGGCATAACATTTTCGAGTTAGAAAGTGGTGGTAAGAGCACAACTTTATGAATATAGTAACGAGTGGATAACACACTTTCAAAGGGTGAATTTTAATGGTATGTGAACTATTTCTTAATAAAAACCAAGCAAACAAATCCCAGACATGTGCAATGTGTGTCTGTTTGGGGGTCGAGGAGAACTATAAGGGACATTAACTTTATCTGCAACTGCATCTCCCAAAGCCAGGCCCTTCCTGGGCTGAAACTCAACTGGAAATAACCTCAGGGAAATAGCCACAGTGTTCATTCATGAAGTGCCCAGTGCCCCGCGGGACCCAAAGTATGCCCCTGGAAGCAGTGTTTGGATCATGCTAATTGTATTTTCTGTCATGTTTCAGAAGCCTTTGAAGACAAATTTTCCTTGCAAGAGGGACCACAAAAATCCAATCCAATAAAATCAACTGGCACTGAAACTTAATGGTGAAGCTTTATAGGCTTTATTAATCTTTAAAACACTTTCTTAAATAGACTCCTAGTTGGCAAAATGCTCCAGGTAAATCTCCTCAAATGAAACCTTGTGTGAAGCCCTTGATAAGGGTGGTAAAGCTTCAAGGGTTACAATAAAACCGATTTTTTTGTGTGATTTTTTTGCAACTTTTAACAATGTGTAACAACAAAAGTAGAGTGGTTATAAATTTAATAGTAGAATTTATGACTGTGCTATTCATCAACAGATTTAAGACACAGAGGCTTAGAAAGAATCGTCTAAATGAAAAGGAGCGAGAGTATGTGTATACATGCGCTGTGTTTATGTCTAAATATCTCTGGGTGACCTAGTTAAGAATAGACGGTGTAAATCCAGCTGTTCAAAGATCTTAATGGGAAATATGCAGACAATAGAATACAGATTTTCTTTGGCACACACATCCCCAGCTGTACCCATACCTATCACACTATTTACATGGACTTGTTCTGACTCAAGCTCAATAGATTCAGAGCTGGACATACCTGCCTGGGGCTTCACCACTCTCCAGAAATTAGGGCCCCTACTTTGGCTTCCTGGACCCAGTTCCAAAATGGGATGGAAAGGGTTTCCATACTACCAACACTTCTCTGAACATCAACTAGGTGTCCTTACAGTTCAACTCAATTCTAACTACCATCTACCTGGAGATAGTATCAGATTCCACAGGTGTAGGGTTCAGTCCTACAAGACTGCCTCCACCACAACCTCCTACTTCAGACATCAGTTGAAGGTCCAGGTTGTTACCTGTGCTTCTGACCAACTGGTTCCCAGATCCTCCTCCTCGGGTTCAGTTGATTTGCTAGAGTGGCTCACAGAACTCAGGGCAACATTGCACTTACTCTATCACTGGTTTTTATCATAAAAGGATATAACAGGAATAGTCAAATGGAAGAGATGCATCCAAGGCATGAGGGAAAAGTGTGGAGCTTCCATGTCCTGAACATGGGAGAGCACAGTCCTCTCCCAACACCTCCACTTACTCATCAACTGGAAGCTCTTAGAATATTTTTTTAATGGAGGCTTCATTACAAAGGCATGATTATATCACTAAATATTGATGATTGATTCAACCTCCTTCCTCTCTCCCCTTCCTGGAGGTCAGGGGTGGCCTGAAAGTTCCCACCCTTCAGTCATATGGTTAGTTCTCCTGGCAACCAGTCCCCATTCTTCAGTGGGGTCCAAAGGTCATCTAATGCTCATTAAAAAACACCTTTAACACGCTCATCACTTAAGAAATTCCAAGGATTTTAGGAGCTCCATGCCAGAAACAGGGTGAAAACCAAATATGTATTTCTTATTATAAACCACAATATCACAGCCTTATAGCTCTATATGGTCTCTTTAGAATAGGAGCCCCCATACCTGAGTGGCATTTGGAGACGAACCCCTGTTAAGGACATGTGATGAATTATGGGTGCAGAGGACTGCTTTTCAGGTGCTTTGGATGGGTTTTCAATGTGCCTTTCAGTGGAAAGCATTCTGACCTCTGGGGCTAAGGCAATAAGTAGGTTTTGTCTTCTAAGAGGAAGCCTCCAAAGAACTTCCAGCCATAGTGCAGGGAGTGGCAGCTCTGATCATATTACATTGTATTTTATGTATTCTTAATACATAGTGAAATGAGGAGATATACTTGAGACCTACTGTGGTTATTTATTTGGTATCAAAACATTTGTTATTGTTTTATACTAAACTCATGACTCAAAGTTTAAAACAAGTTATTTGCTTCATCAAGAATATGTGGCTCCTTCCTGTGTCTGAATGGCTACCTATTCATTAAGAATCAACTCTGAGTTATTTTAATTATTACCTCTTCAGAATAATAGTGTTTTTTTAAAAAAGTCCAAATGGAGTCTCCTGGACTAAGCCCCAAGTCAACAAACCAAGACTTCATGTCTAACCTGATTGCAATGTCAGCGTCTCCCAGGAATGTGACCTTTAACAAGTCAAAATGGAATTCCCTGGTCAGCACTAGAGAGGTAATCTACCTTATAAGACTCCCTACCTTCTCCTAAGGGAGGGTGACCTTGTCGAAAACAATCCACTCTTTGCTGGATGCCCCATGTGCTTTCTCCTATAAAAGCCTTCCATTTAGCATGGCTCCTTGGACCTCCTTTCACTTTGCTACATATATGCTGATCCAGTCATCAATTTTTGAATAAAGCACTAGATCCTCAAATTGACTTGGCTGAATTTTGTTTTTGTA
>VMDR010020132.1:0-17792 GCA_007922815.1 Macrotus californicus
CTGTTGCAAAGGATAGGATCTCCTTCTTTCTCTCTGCCGCGTAGAATTCCATCGTGTAAATGTGTAACTGTTTATTTTTATTTAATATTTTGCTTCTGACACCAACCGATACTCATTTTTTTACAGCACTTTTGTTATCTGGCTGTGACTCTTTTGAACACGAAAAGATTGAAATATTGTAAATGCATTTTTAAAAAACCATGCTGGGCCAAATGATTCACCTTATGATTTCCAGTCCTTGTTGTGAATAAATAAGTATGTTCGGAAAGAACAATAGAATGTAGGTGAGGTAGAACCAGCATGTCACCCCGAGCCTTGCAGCATGCAAGCACCCTTTTTCCCAGGCTCTGGTCATGAGCAGCCACGTTTTGACCACTCCTCCTGTTCCTGGGTGGAAAGCCCATTCCTCCATGGAGGTGCCGTGGCTACTCCCTGCTGAGGTCTGTGCTGTCACTTTGTGACAGGGCCTGGGCCCACCAGGAGCAGGAAACAGAGGTTGCATGCTTTGGATGTGATGCCCGTCACACAGTGATGCTCGCACAGCTAGAGTGACTATGGCAGCAAAGGAGAGAAAGGCAGAGCCTAGTCATGAGCAGGCCAGACCTCACCAGGACCACCTCTCCAGGGCCTGGAGTCAGAAGGGCACAGACAGACACCCCAGGGCAGGGCGTTCGGGGTTGCTTTGTGATGCCTGAGAGAAGGACTTTGAGTTTACCCTGCTGGCCAGGCACTCCTAACTGCTTTTTTAAACTAATGAAACTTTGTTTCAGATGAAGTGGAAGTACAGTGTGTAAACCAAGGCCGAGTGACAGACTGGAAGACTAGGTGGGGGTCCTGAGCCTTTGTCATCCCCACTTAGCCCCTCACAGTTTGAGGGTCTCCCCACTGTGCAGAACAGGGTTGTAAAAACCCAGGAGAATGTGTGCTTCACAACAGTCAGTGGCATGTCCGAATGCAGCTGGGCAGCAGCTCTCCGCATTGCCCTGCCACTCTCCCCAGGCCTCATTCTGCTGCACCGTAGACCAGCAAAGGCAGAGGCCACTGGGTGGTCCTATTCTCCCCTCTTTGTTACTACCACAATTGAAGCTGCTGCTACTCCTCATGGCACTCCTAGGAGAGCAAAGGGTGACAGTGGGCATCACCCCTGCAGAATGTGCCACAGTAGGCCTTCACTTAGAGGTTGCTCTGGTGATCCCACCAGACAAGTGTTCCCTAAGCCCATGGGGCACACTTTTAGTGGAATACCTTCCTGAAAAACCTGTACCTTCCCACAGGCAAGACAGCAGGCAGCCACACCAAAGCCCACTGTCTTCCATCTCTCTTCCTCTTCTTCCTGATGAAATGGATTGAGCTGCCTTCTTGAGGAATATCCTCCTGTCTTTATCCAGTCACATCTGTGGACCTGCTACACTGAGGCTTCGGTGCAGCCTTTGTTTGAAAAGATGGAGCAGTGCGGGGAGGTCGGTACAGAAGTGTAGGTGACAGATTTTCACAAATGGAAAATTAGAATGTAAAACTAAAATATTGCATTTTTGTCCTAAGAGAGAGCAGGTAACAGAGCTGTGTGTTGGGAATGTGTCCTGTTTCTTGCAAAATCAAATAGGCCACTGAGGGAAGCTTGCTGGGTGCCTCTGCGAGGCAGCTAGGATGTCCTGCAGATGCCACACAGAGAGCGGGTCACAGGGGGCACTGTGCAAGGTGGAACAGAGGGAGGTCATTGTAAATTGCCACAGAATGATTAAGAGTTCTGTGTCAGGAGAAACAAATAAACCCAGGGCATAGGCGCCTGAGAGCATCTGAGACTCTGCTAAGGGTTTCCTACGGGACTTTGCCAGCATGTTCTTTCTGGAGATTGGACAGGGCAAGGGCTGAGGAGAGGAGGTGGAGCAAGTGGCCCCTTGCTGTTCTGTTCAAGCCTCGTGTCTCATGCTTCTCTGCTTGCCATCTCATTACTCTGAGGAAAAAGCTGCACATCACACCCACTCACCCCAGCCTGGGCTAAGATGTTCGCATCTCCTCTCTGAGCATTTTCTGGTGCTACGGAACATCAAAAACATGTCGAAAGTGGTGCTAATAGGTCTACTTAGCCAGGTTCACAAGTCTTAACCACCCACAGATAAAGGTGTTGCTTTTCTCTCATTGCTCTGAGTTTCATCTGACACTTTCAAACATTTGAAAGGAAAGAGAGGGTGAAGAAATTGGCTGGTGAGGGTTACCAGGCGTGAGCTCTCCTGACCCGAGTCACTTGGCTGCCGCATGCCTGCATCATGCTTTCGAATGCCAGAGCGAAGGGGGCTCAGGTGGACAAGGGCGGACTGTTCATGTTCTGTGCACCCTTTTCTCTGTACATGCCACAAAGCATTTCCATGATGATGCAAAGCACTTTTTCAAGGGAGTTTAATATGAAGCTGACTTCTTTGTTGCACAGACAGGAAGGATGCTGCCCGGCAGTCGTTCTAGAATCCAAGGGTTATGGAGGAATCGGGGGACATGCCGTAAGTCCACGTCTGATGGTGTGTAAAGGTCTGCTGTGGGTGGCCTAGCAGTGACGCATGTGTGACCCACGTCCCAGGGTCTGACAGCCTCCAACTCATTATGTTCCAGTACTTTCGTTATCGAAAACTCATCATTGGACTGAGGTTAAAAAAGGTAAAGACTAAACCTCAAAGAATGTGTTCTTGAAAAAAATATCCATTTTTTATATAAATTTGTTGTCGCTTGACATAGTAGGTAAGAGGGCAGAGGCCCATTCACCTCTTCAAGGCTCAAACAGCACCTGGAGTGGAGGCCAGCCGTCCTCCGCCGAGCACAGGTGCTTCTGCAGGTAAAGGGAGTCTTAGGCTGGGGGTTCCTTACACTGTTCGCAGGAAAGGGGGTGTGGGTGCGGGGTTTTTCTGAGAACATTGGTTTTCAGTTACAGCTGTAAATATTTTAGGTCAGGGTGTTCTGACTTTAACCCGCATTTGAGTCCTCTGGGTATGTTGTTAAGATGTGGACTCTAGTTTTTTAGGCCCCAAATTCTGCATTTCTAACAAGCTGCCAGGATTCATGGACCACACTTACCTCATGTAATCCTCACAACAGAACTGGAGGTTAGATACTGTCACCCTCTTCAGTTTCCAGACATGGAAACTGAGATACAGAGACTTCAAGAAACTTGCCTGAGGTCATATAGGAGTAGGCCATAGGGCTGGACTCAAAAGCAGCTGGTTCACCAGAGGAGCGATCCTCTGCTCCCACTGGGCATGGACGATGAAACCAGGACAGTAGGTGGAGGTGGGACCGGTTGGCGTTCTGTGCGCCCTTCCCCTCCCCAAGCTCTGCAGCATCTCATGGGAGCCGCATCCTTACTTGCTCCCCACTCACCAAGGAGAGGTGTTCACAGGGCAAGGAGGGAGCTGAATTTCCTCCCTGTCCGTGTCCCCGCAGAAGGTCAGAGGGAAGCTGACTTTACATGCCCGGCCACCGCGCTGAGCCTCAGCAGGGACCGCCTGCAGTGGAAGATTGAAAAGTCTCCTAAGACTGCATGTGTCCAGGGTTAGGGTGGTTGTTTTCTTAAGTTAACTGAAACACGACTCTATTAAGTAACTTTTAACATCAGAAAAATAAAACTCTTATAATTCTCTTTACAACAAATGTATAGTATCAGTGATTTGGCCATCTTAAAGAGCCTTTATCATAAAGTGTATGGTTTTAAACTACTCAAATTGAATTTATAATTCCTATGACTTTCTTACGTATATATAACGACGACTAGTAAAATTAGCCAATACTAAACTACATTGACAATTCATCGTTCTTCGTTTGTAGTTTTTAGAAATAGCACAAACACCTAACATGTGCCAGCTCCTTGGCTTATTAGCTGCAGCGTGCAGTGCAGCAGACTTCCGGCTTGGTTCACATGTGTTCACATGTGCAAAAGAGCACTTAAAATTAGGTTTCAGTACTGACATTTAGCTGTCCTGCAAGCAATTAGCATTATACAATAATTTGTCATAAGGCAATTTTTTACAGAAAAAACCATCAAAATACAAAGCGTTATAGTAGCCCCTCCCCCCATTCATGGGGCCTATGTCCTAAGACACCCCGGTGGATGCTGGAAACCACAGATAGTATGGAAGCCTATGTGTACTGTGCTGTTTTCTATACCTGCATACCTTCTTAATGGAAAAGAGCCGCTCTACTCATTCTCTCTGTCGTACTGAAATTGCCAGCACCCTCCTCTTGCACTGTGGGCCATTGAGTAAAATAAGGGTGACTGGCAATACCACGATAGTCGATATGATCTATAGTCGATACGATCATGGAGATGGTTCCTGAGTAACTAATGAGCAGGGAGTGCACACAGCCTGCTGGGTACTCTGGACGAGGGAGGATGGAGCAGGACAGCACGAGCTTTCCCCGTGCCACTCAGAACAGCCTGCAATTTAAAATGTGTGGATTATTTCTGGGCTCCTCCATGTGCTGGGTTTGGACCACAGTTGACCACAGATAACTGAAACCGTGGAAAGGGAAACTGCAGATAAGGGGGGACTACTCTATTTGTAAACTTTTATACCTAAATGTAACTCTTCAAATAGAAATAAATAAAATTTGTTTATTCAGTACACATAGATTTTAGTTTTTATTATGGTGAGAAAAAAGCTCTTTTGTGTTGGGAAAACACAACTAAAAATAACTTCATCGCACAAGAACGAGGAAAGCCATCATGTGAGTGATAAATGACAGCCGGCACACACAGTGCTGAGGTGAAGTAGACGCTGGAGTCACGGGACAAGCATTTCAGAATAGTCATCATAAATCTGCTCCAACAAGCAGCTATGAGTTCTCTTGAAACAAAGTAAAAAATTTTGTCAGCAAAGAAATAGATTATATTACAAAAGAATCATGAAAATCATAGAACCATCAAGCACTTTTTTAAACAATGTTTTAAATATTTGGAGCCGGGATGTCCCAGTTGTGTGAAGCTCTGACTGCTGATTTCTGGTGGTGGTCTGCTTGCCTGAGTAGCCCCCTCTATTCCAGCGTGAGGACTCCATCCTGTGGACGCAGGAGAGGCTTCGAGAAAATGATTCTCCATTTTGCAGCTTGACACGTGCATGGAGGTCAGGCCCCTGGAGTAGGTTCTGGGTTTCTTGGCCTATCTGAATGTTTAGCAGTCTTGTGAAATTACCTGCTGAAGATGAGTTTCTTTTTCCTAAAAGGGCTTTAGAATAATGCCAAACTCAGAATTTCATGGACTATATAAATCATTTCCACCCTTCACTATACTTTACTGTGCACTGGCTGGGGACTCATGCATTATTTCTAAAAAATGTAAAGCCAATAGAAGCATAGATGTTAGTGTTTTGATAAGCCTGTAAAAGTTTATGCTCACTTACACTTACACTCTGGGGGACGCGCCCAGTCCTCAGGCAGCTCCAGCTGCCAGGAGCAGGCTCTGGAAGCCTGCCAGCTGCTCTCCAGGAAGACTCAGATGGGTGCTGGGGCTGTACCTGGAGCTTGGGTGGTACAGGAGAGAAGGAGACTCCACATCTGATACGGCGGTCCTGTGTGCCAGCCTGGCAGTTGTGTGACCCAGCCTGACTTCCCGGTCTGTTACGTGGCGATTTTGTGCCCTTCTTCCTTCAGACTCTCCCCATTCTCACCTTCCTTCACTACCAGCCCAGGATGTTCCCTCTCCCTCAGTTCCTCAGCACCAGATCCTCAATGCTTAATTCTTCGGTGCATACCTCTTTCTTTCTTTCCTGGGGTGACTAAGTTTCCCTCTGTCTTACACAGTGCAGTTCCCAGTGTGCGCACAGGGCCCCATCTTTTCTTACCATCACTCCCATTTCAGACCTGTCATTGGGATTACTCTCCACCCCCCAAAAGCACGTCAGTATCTTCCACCAAGGAAAATAACATTCTCACCTATGGCTTCTCCAGCTGCATTCCAGTGTATTCCTGTCCACGTGCCTCTCATGTAGGACACCTTCTTACTGCACTCAGGATTTATTCTCTACCTGTGCTGCCATCAGTTAGTCTTGTCCAAGACCTCCCTATGGTTTCTCCTTGCCCTTGAGGTAAACAAACTCCTGTGACTGACCTTCAGGGCATGGCATGACCTGTTCCTCTGTTCCTCCCCCACTGCAGAACCCTCCTCTGGGCGTCTCCTCCATTCCAGCCTCTTGTCCCTCTCGTGATGGCTTGACGACTCCAGACTCCTGTCTTGGGTACCTTCCATGTATTTGCTCCGCAGAAATGCTCTTTCTCATGCTATTTATATGGAGATTATAACTGTTGCGTCCTTGTAAAGAGGAAGGACACCTAAACCCATTTATATTATCTCCCTGCATACTTACCCAAAAACATGTCAACAGAAACGTTGCATCTTTTGCCACAGATTGTGTGGGCAATGGGATGAAGCATTGGAAACACAAGTCTTTCCTTCCTTTCAAGTTGAACTCCCAGCTTGTTGAGGGCTCGCTTCCTTGCTGTTTTCTCCAAGGCACTTACACTTCTTTAACATTCTGGCTCCTCTTAAGATCATGTATAAATATGTGTTGTTTAAGAAAAATAAAATGAGCCTGCCTTGACCTGACGCTGACATCATTTGTCTGGAGGGAGCTCCTCTCAGTTAGTAGGCTACCTGCTGTAACAAACAACCCCAAATTTCAGGGTAATGCAATACGATACATTTCTCATTCATAGCTCAGTCCTGTGTGGGTCGGTGGGGGTTCTCTACTCCATGTGCTCCTTCAAGGCTCCATAGGTTCCCTTTCTCTCGATTCTTGGAATCTCTCCTCTCACCTTGCAGATGGGAAAGAAGAACAGGAATCACATGTAGAGTTTATGGGCAGGTCTGGGAGGCTAATTATGTCATTCCTGCTCCTCTGTGGTCCAGAATTCTGTCACGTGGCCTCCTGTGACTCCAAGGTTAAGGTGGTAAACACCACACAAGTATGTGTCAGACAGAAAGGAGAACATGGGCATTGGTGAGAATTGCTATTTCTGCTACATCAGTCATGTCCCAAGTCTAGAAAGCATTAGGAGTTCATCTGTGTTGACAGACAGACAGGAATGGGCAAATATAAATACACACAAATCATCCAAAACCTTCCAGAGAAAGAAAACATGGTTTCAAAAGTAGTTTGTGAGCTAATTCACACCAGCTAGGGTCTGTCATGACCACCAACCCAAGCCAGTGGTCAGCCCAGCTGCAGATCCCCAGCTACGTAGCTCTGCCAATAGGAGTGGTGCCCATGGCAATACACTCAGTCACAACTGCTGTCTCTGCTTGTGTGAGTCATGCCCATCTGCCCTGGGGGCCCCCAGTGCGGGACAGGTGCCAAACTGAACAAGGCTGATTGGGAATCCCAGATTGGACATCTGTTCTCCAGACGTCCTCTGGGTCACACCCACAGCCCTGCAGGTCTCTCCTCCGTGTTATCCTCGACAACAGGAGAAAAGATGACTCCAGACACTCCAGCCACCAGATCTTTACTATCTCCCTCTGAGGCCTTGGATGTCCCTAAGGCCAAGGTGGGAGCCGAAGGTGTGCCCTTAGAAAGCTCTACTGGGACTCTCTGGGTGGAAACCAGGGTTTCCAATGGGACGAAGTGGCCCACAAAAGAAAGATCCAGTAAGCCCGGGCCATGCCTAGGGGGGGCCGGCTTAGTGGGAGTGACAGCCCTGGACAGTGGGCACAAGCCTGGAACAGAGAACATGAAGCCGGCTGGCTTCACTCCAGTGGAACAGCAGAGCCATGGTGACCGGGCTGAGGCTGGGCGGCCTGGGCTGAGATTCCTTACTCTGTCTTCATAATGGCGTGACACTGAGCAAGTGGCCTTATCCCACTCTGCCTCAGTTTCTTTTCCCATGAAAGGAAGTAATCCCCCACAGGATTGTTGGGGGACCAGGAAGTTATGTAAAATGCTTGGATGGACACAGTGAGTACTCAGGAGCCTGTGGTCACACACCCTGTGCTCCAAGGAGCCACTGGTACATGTGCACCTCGACCTATGCTGTCCAGCCTATGCTGACCATAGTCACTAGCTGTGTGTGGCCACTTATATTTGTTAAAGTGAAATTAACCTGAAGATCAAGTTCTTCTATGCCCAACAACCACATGTGGCTAGTGGCTACTATTCTGAACATCAGCAACAGAGAATATTTCCATCCTTACAGAAAGCTCTTAGGAGAGTGCTGATCTAGTCAGCCACAAATGGACAGGGATCTGAGTAGGGACACTGAGGGGGTACTGTGGGTGCTTGCCATCTCTATCACATGGTCACAGATGAGGAGGGACCCTGAAAACTCAGACAAATGGGAGACAGGTGTGTGACTTCTGGCGGATGTGTGCTTGCCAATGTCTGAGGCAGTTTTGGAGAGCACATAAGGACCCTTCCAGCATGGCCTATTGGAAGAACAAAACGGTCCTGAAAAGCAAGGCAGATCCTCAGACCCAGAACAAGTTCATCTCTTGAAGAGAAATAGAGGAGTGAGACTTCAATAAAACAACAATAATATTTTAAAATCAGGTAACAATTTTGAAGCATATGAAATATTGCAGGCACACTTCTGAGCAGTATATATATTTATGCATCCTCAACTTACAGTAACTCCATGGCATACATATGCCTGTTATCTCCATTTCTGCTGAGGTCGGGCCCGTTCAAGATGGTGTGGCCGTAGACCAGAGGTGTCAGACTCATTTTCACCAGAGGCACATCAGCCTTGTAGATGCCTTCAAAGGGCAGAATGTAATTTTAGGATTGTATAAA
Organism: Macrotus californicus; assembly: GCA_007922815.1. Classification (NCBI taxonomy): domain Eukaryota; kingdom Metazoa; phylum Chordata; class Mammalia; order Chiroptera; family Phyllostomidae; genus Macrotus; species Macrotus californicus. Next base: position 8,766 of record VMDR010020132.1, read on the forward strand.
TGTAACTACTCCTTAACTAGGGGAAGGAGCTTGATGCTACCGCCGGGTTGAAACAAGGTACTAGGCTGGATAAAACAAGGTGGAGGGCCGGGTTCGGCCTGAAGGCCTTGTGTTTGCCACCTGTGCTGTAGACTGTTATCTCCATTTCAAAGATGGAAATAGGTGGCTTGTTCAAGGTCATACAACTTACTGAGTAGCAGAATGGGATTTGATCCCCGGCGTTTGCAATGTGAAGCATTTGCACACCTGCTCTGTTGCCTGAATTGTAATCTTGTCCTTAGAATCTTGGTAGATAATGATTTCTCTGTAGTGTATGTCAATATGAGCTGACGTGTGCCTCTCTCTGGATAGTGAGCAGTATTTACAATAATAGTATGTTAGGTGCTTTCACGTTTATATCAGAAGGCACAAACAGGTGGCCTGCTGCTTTTTTCTCTCTCTCTCTCTCTCTTTTTTGGCCTAAAATGTTTTTGGGGAAAAGCAATATTTTAAAGGGGCATAAAGGGTTGGACAAAAGTAGGTTTACAGTTGTAATACAAATAAATAATACAAAAATAAACTGTGTTTTGCATACTCACAACTGTAAACCGACTTTTGCCCACTAGGCATGTAATTTTTTTTTCTTTTTTCTTTCCAAGTTTTCTTGAACAATGTGGAACTTTGGCAACACTGTGCCCTCCTTTTTGTATGGTAACTGTTAGGTGGAATTATTAAATGGCTCAAATGGCTGCGATGTGCCCCCTTCCTCCTTTCCCCACCAACTGCACGTTTCTTTTGCTGGTACTTTTTTTTCAGCTTTATAAAGATGAAAGTGACATACAAATAGTCATATATATTCAAAACATACAGTTTTGGTGACTTTTTGACATATGTACGTATCTGTGAAACCATCACCATAATCAAGAAAATGAACTCATCCATCAGCCCAAAAGAACTCATCCTTCACCCCTTTTGTCCCTTGGTATACTTCCTGTCACTATAGATAGGTGCCTTTTCTAGAATTTTATATAAATAAAATCTTGTAGTGTATACCCTCATCTGGCTTCTTCCAGTCAGCATAACTATTTTGGGATTTTCCCATTTTTTTCTGTGTATCAGCAGTCCATTCCTTTTCTATTCCTTCTGTTCGCTGATATGCCATTCCCATGTGGCTGGGCATTTGAGTGGCTTCCAGTTTGGCTATTTCAGATCAAGCTGCTATGGACATCCACCATAAATCTTTGTGTGGAAGCATGCCTTCAGTTGTCCTGGGTACATATTTGGGAGAGGAATGGCTGGATCCCTTGGTAGTTGTGTGTTTAACTTTTAGGAAATTGCCAAATTGTCTTCCAAAGTAGGCAGACGGTATGTGTGTACTGTCTGGCACTTGCTGACATTAGAGTTTGCCCCCCATGGTTTGTTTGGTTTGATAGTTGGTGTGATGAAGCTGTGAGCCGAGACGTGAAGGGTGAATGCATGCTGATCCAAAGGGAGGCCTGTTTGCTTTTACATGTGATACCATGACACTGCTCATATGTGATCTGAAATCACAAAATCACATCTGGTGAGTTCCATCCTTACAACAAGACCAAAGCTGGACGGATAGCACATTAACAGCTTTCTATGAACCAATCAAAGAATTGAGATCACAGGAAAGTTGACGTTGTGAAGACAGACAAGTATTTGCAGGAAACAGAGGACCCAGATGTCTCTACCTGGGGTAGAAAGTGCCATAGAAGCCAGTAGACATTTTGATGAACCATTACACTAGTGTAAGAGTGTGGCCCCTGGACGCTGCAGACATCAAGGGGCTGCTGCCTTTGCTGAGCAGAATCCAAAAGGACAAAAAATAATGGTGGAGCTGAAGTTTCCCAGGCCAAATGGGGACTTGTAATGTGAGGCTGCCTGTGATTAGAAGGTTCTGTTCGGTTCTAGCAAATAGCTGGTCCTGAGGCCTGTTGCCTGGAGGGCAAGGTGGTGTTTTGTAAAAATTAGATGGTGGTGTCAGCTCTCACTCAGTACAGAGCATGGATGTATTTGAGATGTTTTGACAGATGGACACATGCCCAGGTTACAGATATTGGGGCAGGAAATAAAGAGGGGGAGAGCCCATTCGTTTTACAAACACACACTGAATGCGTACCCTACATCAGACCCTCTTCTAAGGGCTGAGGTGTAATAGTGACAGATGCATTCACAGCTCATTATGCACTATGGCATAACCACTCACAATGCACCCAACTTGGAGCCACACTGCCTTTCTAGAGGAGGTGATATCTGCTTTGACTTTCACTCCTTTTACAAATTAGCTAGTGGTAACTGTAGAGGGCCTCTGACAGAAAGGGAAATGGAAAAGAGGGATATGGGTGGTATCCCTAAGTCAAAGCCACAGGTTAGAATGGGATGCATGGAGTGCCAATTTCAGATGGTGGACCAGAAAGTGTGAGTGTGCGGGAGGGGAGTAGTTTTGCGTTTATTCTAATTCCCAGTGAAATCACACTCTTCAGGAGGCATGCTGATTTGGGTGGCAGGATCCCTGGAAGGGAGCCTGGGGGTAAAGGCTGCGCAAAGCCAGACATCTGACGTGTGGGACCCTGGGATCAAGTGGGGCCCTACCATTCCATGGATCTGGAAGGTCACACTTGTTGCAAGACTGCAGGTTTGTAAATATCTCCAGGTACCAGATGCCACCATCCCTTGAAAAGATTATTATGAAAATGTAGAGTGAATATAACCAACACTTGTGTGCCCACTACCTGGTTTCACATGGATTCCTATCTTGCCATTTTTGCTTTCAGATGTTTTCTTTTTGAGAAATGAAACATGGCAGACAGAACAGAAGCTTCCTTTGTAAGTCCTGATGCCATCACCCCACCTCTTCATGGGTACGAGGTGCCTCTTCCAATGTTTTTGTGCTTTCAACACCCATGGCATTTAACTGTATGTATCATTCTTCAACTTGCTCTTTCCATTACGTACAGTGTATTAGAGATTTATTTATCTGTGTTGGTACATGACTTTTTTTGACTTATAAAAATATTCTATCATATAACTGTAAAAAACTGTCCATTGATTCCTCGCTTGAGGGATATTTGAGATGTTTCCAAAATTCCCATTATTACCAATAATACTTGGGTGCTCCTCTCTCCCTTTTTTTTAATCCTTGCCCAAGGACAGATTTCCATTGACTTTAGAGAGAGAAGAAGGGGTGGGGGTGCGAGAGGGAGAGAGAGAGATCGATATGACAGAGAAACGTGGATTGGCTGCTTCCTGTACAAGCCCCAGCTGGGAACCTGCAACCTGGGCACCTGCCCTGACCGGAATCAAACCCACAACCTTTCAGTGCACGGAACAATGCTCCACCCAGCTGAGCCAAATAGCCATGGCTTGGGTGAATCTCTTTAAAGTGTGGGCACGGTGAATGTCCTCTTGGGGTGCTGGCTCTCACACTCCACTCCCACTTGAGTCAGCTGGAGAATTTTTACACCCCCAGTGCTTGGTCCTTACCCTAAAATGCCTGCACCGCTCTCTCCAGGGTGCACTGAGGTGTGGGGCAGTCTGTTTAATATCTTTTCATATATTTACTGAGCATTAAAATTTCTTATTTGACAAATTTTTTGTTTGTATCTTTTGCCCATTCTCTTATTTGATGTTTATGTTTTAATATGGGCTTGTGGGAATTATTAATTCTGTATATGACTTTTTTGTTCATTATAAATGTTACAGATTGCTTCAGCTGTTGGGTGTCTTTTGAAAGAATTATTGTCATTTCTACTTTAATGTGTTCCAAATTTATAATACAATCATATGAGTAAAAAAATAACACTTGTTTTGCTCTAGACTGATCCTTTATTCATAGTCACACATTGATCCTAAAACAAGCTGCTATGGTGTCCCCTCACATCATGTCTGTCATATTCTGTGCATGGGGACACCAAGTCTTGAAGGCACATCATGGCTGTCCAGCTCATAGCTCAGTTGAAGCACTGCATCACCCTCTGGCTCCTGGAGGCCACACCACTCAGGTGCTATGATGTCCTGGGCTCCTCGGTCTGTCCCAGTAGGACCCACCAACTGCTGTTAGTAGGTGAAAAGCAGGTCATTTCACCTGTATTTCCTCCAGGCATGATTGGTTTGGTATGGTATATATGAGGGGGGACCCAAAAAAACCCTGGAATTATCTTCTGGAGGTGGGCCCCTTGTAGCACAGGCTTCCCCTGCTAGGTGAGTGTTCTAGGAACACATTTGTATCAGTGTACCCGCTGGCATTGTTGTGAGAGGCTGCCTTTGGCTTCAGTGAATTTTTTTAAACAGTCTCTCAACACATTTGCCCATTTCATGATGGGTGACTTTCCAGCACACCTTCCTGTACCATGCTGAGTATTTGATCAAAAAACGGTATAATCCACAGGCTCCACCCACCCTATTCACCTGGTCTTGCCCTGAGCGACTTCTTTTGTTTCCCCTGATGAAAAAGGTCCTCAAAGGGAAACGTTTTGCCAATGTGGAAGAGGTGAAACAAAAAGTGGCAGAAGCACTAAAAGGCATCAAAATTGACGCATTCAAAACCTGTTTTGAGCAGTGGAAAAAAGTCTGGGTAGGTGAAGTGAATCAAATGGAGAGAACTTTGAAGGTGACTGAAGTTTAAACTATAAGAATAAATACACAATATTTTATAAATAAATTCTTGTTTTTTTGGTTCCCCTGTATATTTTTAATCTTCCTTTATTAGAGAAAGATTCCTGACCAGTATACAGTGAAGTATTTACTAAAAAGAGACCTGTGCAGAAATTACATACTATCCATCTAAATAGGTTTTCATTACATTTTGTCAATTGGTGGAAATAGTTCCATTTATAAGATTTTATACATCCAAAAGCTTTGAATTTGACTCTGCGAATTCATCTTTGAAAAGAGCGTAAAGTTAGAATGCTCCTCCAAATGTTGTTCTGTACACAATGGCATTTAGCAGACAGAGCAGAGTACGTCGTCTTGTCCAGAGTCACATAGATGGGTCTCATCTGAGTACTTCTAACCTGAGTTTCTTAACCGCCCTGAGAGCCTCTCTTTCTGGCCGCATTTTGTAGTACTAACGAAGACGTGCCAGCAGTAATTTGGCACTAGAGTGCCAGGTCTGTCTGATGGTGGTGGTTGGTAGGCGGCTGGGGGAAACGGCAGCGGGCTGAGGGAGCTGGGGCGCAGAGCACGAGCGGAGGAGCCTGGCGCCGCCCCACTGCCTGCGCTCCGACAGCAGGACCCCGGCCGCCCAACCGCTGCCCCAGGTCCTTCCTCGTAGTCAGGCCGTGGCTGCGCTGGAGCCAGGGCCGGCCGAGCTGCGGACACCCGCACGGGTGGGTGAGGGGAAGCCACTGCCCGCCCCCTCCGCCTTTGCGCCTCTCCTTCCTCTAGATCCCAGGCTACCTCCTAACGGGTGGCACAGGTGGGAATTAGTGGAGGGACTCTTGAAAGGTACACGTTTTCTTTTGGGGGTGATGAAGATGTTCTAAAATTAGCGTGTAGTGTTGGTTTTGCAGCATTGTAAATATACTAAAAACCTGTTGAGCTGTATGCTTTCAAAGGGTGAACTTTATGGTGTGTTAATAACAATGTTTTAAAAAGAGACAGGCAGACATAACGAAGCCTTGTTACTCTGTGCTCCCAACCTTGCACTTGTCGAGAGTCAGTCCCTCTCTTGCTCTCTGCCTCTGTCTCTCTCTCTCATAGCCGATGATGCATTCACACACCTTCGGATAACTACATGACCCAATTTCCCCTGGGGAGTCCCAGTTTATGCCTCTTGTCCCTGGTCAATCACCCCCCCACCACCACCTACACTGTCAAAAGTGGAACCCTGCAATAGACAAGACAGACCCCTGCCCCTTAAAGAGAACTTGGCTGTGTCAGGGAGACCCCAGCTGACACCTCTGCGCTGGAAGTCGGCGCAGGTGGTGGAGAGAGCCTGCGCTCAAACTGTGTGGAGTGGTGTAAGAGTTGCACCCACCCTGCAGCCGTCTTTGAAACCTAGGGTGGGATGTGCCTCTCCACCCAAGGAGCAAAGAAGTAAACCTGAGCTCCTCTGGCCAGCTGCAACACCACTGTCCGCTTGTTCTAGAGACTCTGCTTCGAGGCAGCATCGCTTGGGAGAGTGAATTCATTCTCTGGTGGGGTGGTACATCAGGTGTTGGTGCGGCTTCTGTGAGTGTGGGTTTTAATCAGAAAAGAAGGTACAAATAGTCCACAGGCAAAATTGCCACTCAGGGTCATTCTTCAGAATGGGGACTGACCCTAAAGTGTCTAGTGTGGGTGCCTCTCCCTATAGTGTGAGGACTCCCTCTTTCTTCACTAGAGAATCCCAAGATAGGCATTTTTAGGCCAAGGAATTCTGTTCAGAGTTGTGAGATGTTCCTATTATGAAAAAATAGTTTTGAAAAATTCTGTTTGTGAGGAGGTGAAAGGAGCATATTAAAAACCCTGATATTTTCGCTTCTTTTGTGGTTCTCCCACCTCCCCATGGGATCTGTGGCTCCACGGAGGACACTGTTTTTAAGAACAAGAATCCTGTGTGTTTGATCCTGTAACTGTGCCAGGAGGGGAGCCCCTGCACCTCAGGCGGGCCCTGTCCAGATTTCCCAGAAGGTGCGTCTGCTCTCCTTGGCACAGAGGGCTTTACAGCAGCATTCCGGTCAGCCTGCTGCTTCCTTCCAACGCTTCCCGAAGGTTTTCCTTATCACAAAAGTAATGTGAACAAATTGTAATCAGTCTAACAATATAAACAGCTCTAAAGGAAAATTAGATTTCCCCTGCCCTCTCCAAGCTTCTCCAGGACACAGGCCTGTGCTTTTCCCTGTGTGCAAACATATTGTATGCAGAATGTACTTTCCTCTGCCACTCAGTACTTCTAAACATTTATTTAAAATTCTTAATTGTGGCAAAATACATATAACATAAAATTTTCTATCTTAACCACTTTTTAAATGTGCAGCTCAGCAGTGTTAAGTACATTCACATATCATTCATTGTACAACTACCACCACCATCCATCTCCAGAATTTTTTCATCTTGGAAAACTGGAACTCTGTCTCCATCAGACAACAGCTTTCCACTCCTGCTTCCCCAGCCCCTGGCACCCACGGTTCTACTTTCTGTCCTATGAACTTGACTACTCTAGGTCTTCATATAGGTGGAATCATATAGTATTTGTCTTTTTGTGACAGGCTTATTTTACTTGGTATAATTTCTTCAAGTTTCATCCATGTTGTAGCAACTCATTCTCTTTTAAGGCTGCATAATATTCCATTGTAGGCAAACGCTACATTTTATTTATACACTCATCCATGGATGGACAGTGGGTTGCCTCCTCCTAATTAGACTATTCATTAAGGACTTCTAAATAGTATATCTGGAAAAGCCTCTACCCAGTCCACTTGACCCTGGATATGCAAACATACTCTCCCTTGCAGTCATGCGTTTATTCATCTATAAGTGCATTTCTTCAGTGAGTGCCCAGTTAGGGGTGTCCAACCCACGGCCCAGGATGGCTATGACTGAGGCTCAACACAAAATTGTAAATTTAATTAAAACCTTTTTTTTGCTCATCAGTTTTTGTTAGTGTTTGTGTATTTAATGTGTGGCCCAAGACAACTCTTCTTCTTTCAGTGTGGCTCAGAGATGCCAAAAGTTTGGACACCCCTGATAGAGTTTGCCTGGCAATCCATCAGGTGCTGGTGACACAGGCAGAGATAAAATGGACGTGAACTTGCCCTTGTGGAGCAATGTGATTGAATGGCTCAGACAGAATACAAAGCAAATGAATCAAACTGGGAGACAAGCTATAAGAGTAACATACCAAGTCACTTGGTAGCGTTAGAGGGGAGGGCCAACTCCGGTGGTGAGGATGGTGTGTATGAGTTGAAGGTTAAGCTAAGAGTGCTGGGATTTAGAGCCAGACCTGCAGACAGGTGTGTTTGGGGCAAAAGGGGACTTCTCATGGGAGAAAACTCCCTGGAATGGAAAAGAGCTTGGTGTAAGAGGGCACAGGGAAGAGGTGTACAGAGAGAGGTATGCTGGGTACACAGTGAGCATGAGAATGGAGGGGATGAACGAGCCCAGGTATGATTTGGAGTGTATTCTATGTGCATAGGGAAATCTCTAAAGGCTTTAAGCTGAGGTATGGCAAAACCATAGTCATGTTCAAAAAAACTTGGGGGCAGGGAGGGCCCTGGGAGAAGGATAGTTTGAAGGAGAGCAGGAAGGGAAGTAGGAAGGCCATTAAGGTGACCACTGCAGGTGTCCAGGCATAAAGTAAAGGAGACTAGACCTGGAGCAGTGGCAATAGAACTGGGAACGTGGATAAATTTGATATAAACTTGGGAGCTAAATCAGTGGGACTTACGGGTGGATTAGGTATTGGAAATGAGAGAGAAGAAATTAAGACAACGCTTTCTTTTCTGTTTCTTTGATCTGAAGAGCTTTGTCAGTATGCCAAGTGCAGTGGGCTTGACAGGCCCAGCATGCACAGAGCATCTGACAATATGTGACTCCATGGAGACCTCTCCCTGCTCCCACTTCCACAGCTGCAGAATGCAGGCCCAGCTCAGCACCTTTGGTTTCCCCAAAACCACTCTCTTGTTCAAGCAGATGTTACTGGGCTGGTGAGCTCCATGGTAACTCTGCCTGACCAGCAAAAAGCTGTTTTGATGGCAGCACGTGCAAAACAGCCAAGAAGTGTGGGGACATCATATTTGATTTTTTTTTCAGCCATTTTCCTTAGTACACCCTGGACTTTACCCATTATCTATCTGAACTATTTCTTTTTCAAATATTTCAAAATTTCAAGTCCTATGATTTGAAGAGGGAGAAACAAAGTAAAGACTACAGTAGTAAAATAAAAATTCCAGCCCTTACTATGCCTATCTTTGGGGCTATAATTCCTTATCTTAAAAATTAGAATGTTTTATTCAATTGTCAGTTCTCTTTTTAACTCTATCAATTTATGACTCCTTATAATAATGATCTATTTTTAGGGACAATGAGATAACTTCCGGTTTT